>JAJJMA010311845.1:0-11275 GCA_023529015.1 Papaver nudicaule
TGGGTGTACTGTGTAAGATCTAACCCATGGGATTTTACACAGTTACATTTTGGCGCTGGAAAAGGTTTTGAACTTGTGTTTTTCTTGATTTTGAGTAGGATGTGTGATGTTTTCATATGTTCTTGTTTCTATATATGGTATGAAATATGAGTTTTAGAGCTCGCCGTGATGTTTTAGCAAAGTTTTCATACTATTTTGGGAATCTTATGCTGGCCATGTGAAATTTCTTCATGATTATACTTTCGTTTTGCTATACATAGTGTATTATGCAACTTTTTACAAGGATTCTTTGGAACAGTATTACTGAGATTAGAAAGTATAGAATATTTTTAGTATGTTATGGCGATGGATCTGGTTTTCAGTAGACATTTTTTACCATTTATGGAAATTAGGCTGTGTTAAGCGTCATTATGATTATAGGCAAGTGTTAGTTGGCTTGGCTTGGTAATTTTATCACATATTTTACATTCTTCACATGAGCAGTGGATAACATCAGTGTAAAGGATAGGAAAAATTTCATTTTCGGGTGTAGATCCCATCGGAAAAAGCAAATATAGATATATATTTCCGTCAAAAAGCATATTTTCCGGCGAGTAGGTGAAATCATAGAATCAGGGAGGAAATCATGTTTTAAACTCATTTCAAAAACATTCTTAAAAACATCTGCCGTACTGTCTTTTGATTCGAAAATCATAGTATCATAGGATGTTTTTGCAATTGTTGTCATGATTAGGTCATCACTTACACATCACATGGCTTAAAGCTGTTCTTTTTGTCTTTCATTCATCAACATTCTGAAAAGTAACCCAACTAACTTATTTGGCATTTACCCACAGTACTAACAGAGCAATACTGTCAGGAGGTGTGTTTGTCTTCTTTTATAGGCATTCGGCGAATGGGTCCTAGAGGAAGAAGCGATAAAGCTCCGGCGGGTAGGCCTCCTCGGCACCCTATCCCTCCTACATCAGCGACAGGTCCCAGTGGTCACAACACTAGGAGCAGGGCGATAGGGCCAATTGGTCCAGTAGATCCTAATTTGGCAGGCACGTCTCGCCGATCACCAGTACAACGAGCGACTCGCCAAGAGCAGGTTTACATGGAGGATATCACTCGTTTTGAGAATGCAGAAAGGTCACCTGAGCCTAACCCAATGCTGACAAGAATCAGCAGCGCAGTGGAAGCAAATGCTTGCGGCGAGCAGATAGGTGGCGGTGGATTCATTAGAGGAGAGACATCGAATGCAAGGGAAGTAACTCAAAACGCAATGACAGGAAGTAGAGTGGCGGCTGGTGTTCAACAGCAGTTGATGCAAGGTGTCGGCGAAACGCAGCATGTGGCGGCCAATGTTCAGCAGCAGTTGGTACCAGACGTCGGCGAGACTCAGCATGTGGCGGATGAAGTCCCAGCGGTGGCGGAAGAACCAATTATACCAGTGGAGATTACTCAGGCAGCTAGCAGAAATGGTGCAGCGATAGTACCGGGAGCTACAGCAACTCGTCCAGTAGTGATAGCAGATAACACTGGATCTACCAATACCACAGAAACTTTGCTGAGGCAAATTCTTGAGGCCAACAACAGGCAGGCTAGTCAATTCGAAAGGCAAATGCAATTGCAAATGGAGACGGTGCTTCAGAGTCATAGAGAATTGTTGGCAGCGCAAAATAAAGGTCATACATCCCGCTCGCATTCGACTCGCCATACCTCTCATTCACATTCATCTCGTCATGGGTCCCATGCGCACTCTTACTCAAATTCTCATACAACTCGCCGAGCAGAAAAGAGTGGAACTAGTACGCCAGAAGTGTCAGATTCAACAGCAAAATATGATGAAAGAGGCAGAAGGTTGAACATACCTGGGAAAGATGACAAAGATCGCAGTAGTTCTAAGCGACAGCATGGAACAGATAAGGAGTTGAAGAAGGACCTTCGCCGATTGAAGCACAAAGTAGAAGCGATGAGTGGATCTTCGAGGGAAGCAAAGTACAAGGTTGCATTGTCGGAAGCACAAAAAACACCCTTTCATGAAAGTATTACATATGGGTTTGTATCTCCCAAGTATTCTACACCTAAATTCACTTCCACATATGATGGAACGGGAGATCCTTCGCAGCACTTAAAGGCTTATAGGCGAGACATGGCAGCCTGGGTAGGGTCAGACCCCATAATGTGTATGGCTTTCCCCGCCACACTTAAGGAGGAGGCTTTAGCTTGGTTTGATGGGCTTAAAGAAGGAAGAATCAAATATTTTGAGAGATTGGAATCCAAGTTTTTACGTGCTTTTATCCAGAACAATAGAAGTCGGCCGGGCATAGAAAGGTTATTCAACATAAAGAGAAGGCACTTGGAGTCTTACAAAATTTTCATCCAAAGATGGAGAAAGGCAAGCAGTGAAGTTGGGTCAGAAGTATCGGAAAAGGAGAAGATAAGATCATTCCTTAGTGGTATGGAGACAACAGACCAATTGTATCAAAAGTTATTTTGGGACATGCCGAAGGACTTGCAAACCTTGAGGGCGATGCAGGATGAGTGGTTGAACTATGAAGAAATCCGAGAAGAGGAGTTACGCCAAAAGAAGGAGAGAGCGAAGCAAATTCACTCTATCAACAGTCTCTCGCCGGAAGATCAAGAAGAAATCAAGAAAGAATGGTTGAAGGCGGAACAGCGGAAATTGGTGCAGAACCCCGCATCGGCGATAGTGGTACCAGAAGCGGCAAAGCAGGAAACTATGGACGTGGAGGAAGAGATAACCGGCGAAATGGGAATGGTGATAGAAGATATAATGGAGACAACAGAAAATTTGGCAGAGGCAACCAGCAGCCATTCCAAGATGCTACACTACCTAAGTTACGTGTTTCTTATACAGATGCATTTGGGCAAATTGAAAGTTCTAACTGTAGGGATGACATCCGCTATCCTTACAACAGAGGAAACCCGAGGGTCCCGCCGACAAATACAAACTCCTTCTGTCAGTTCCATCAGTTCCATGGCCATACCACTGAAAATTGTACCGGCGTGCAGCAAGAAGTCCATCGATTCATCCGTATGGGGAAGTTTGAAGAATTCCTAGAATTGCCACCGCCACCTCCCGTCATGGTTCAGCCAATTCAGGCCATTCCAGTTCACACTCCAAATGTGTACGAGGTTAAGGTTGAGCGGGACTTGCTAGAATTAGATTGCTATTCCATTGTGCATTCAAAAATTACTAGGGATGAATTTCATGATAATGTCATGTCTCGAGTTCATAAGCGAGACAGAATGGGGAATGAAATTTGTAGTGTCGCCGCTAAGCAAGAACCATTGCAAGAATGGATGAAAGCATGTGTTGGGTTCTCCGCTGAAGAAGTTCCTCCAGAAGGAAGGAGTCATAACAACCCTCTGGTTCTCACTATTCAGATTGAAGGATTCAGGTTGCCAAAGGTGCTTATTGATCCGGGGAGTTCTGTGGACATCCTCTTTAACACTGCCTTTGAGGCGATGAGAGCAAAAGATAAGAAAATACCTTCGCCGACGGTATCCTCATACAACATTTACGGATTTAATGGCATTGCATCTAAGCCTAAAGGCGAGATTGAATTAAAAGTGAAAATTTGTGACGAGTACTTCTTGAATACTACTCTTTGCATTGTGGACGTTGATTCGCCGTATGCAGCAATTTTGGGGAGACCATGGCTCCACAGTTTAAAGGGAGTCCCTTCTACTTATCATCAGCGTCTAAGGTTTCCTACACCCTTTGGAGTCGCCGAGTATGTTGGAGATTTATCAGTGGCCAAGGCGTGCAATTCGGCGGATGTGCAAATGCGAGAAAATCGAAAGGTGAAATTGGCAGAGAAAAAGAAGCTCGGCAAGGAAGCGGTAAAGGAGCAAGAAATTCTAGACTTCATCGCCAACCCAACCACATATGTGCATTCGGTAAACTCAGTAGAAGACTCGGCGAAGTCCGGAGAAAAAACCTTATAGCAATTAAAGGAACCATCGCCGATGGGAGAACCAGAGCTACATTTCACGGCGGTGGAACCTACTAAGGATGTTAATATCGGCGATGAGCAGGAGCCGAAGATGGTAAAAGTTGGTACTCTTTTAACTGAAGACGAGTCGGCGAAGTTAGTAGCACTACTCAGGGAATATGTTGGTGTCTTTGCTTGGGGCATGAATGAGATGCCAGGGATTGATCCGGCGATAGCATGTCACAAGCTTGATATTGATCCAAAGGTCAGACCATCAGGCAAAGAATAAGGAAATTGGCTCCAGCTTATAAAGAGGCTGTGGAGGCAGAAATTGACAAAATGAGGGCGTCTGGTATAATAAGACCAGTGCAGTATCCACAATGGATAGCCAACATGGTCGTGGTACCAAAGAAGAACAAGGGAGTAAGGATCTGCATTGATTTCAGTGATCTAAACAGAGCTTGTCCCAAGAATAGTTTCCCGCTGCCAAGTATTGATCAGACCGTAGACGCTACATCAGGTCACGAGTTGCTATCATTTATGGATGGTTACTCAGGATATAACCAAATACCTCTAGCAGAAGAAGATCAGAAGCATACAGCTTTCTTCTCCACTAAGGGGTTATTTTGTTACACTCGGATGCCATTTGGATTGAAGAATGCTGGCGCTACCTATCAAGAGATGGCACAGAAAATGTTTGAGAAATGGATTGGGAAGACGATGGAAGTCTATGTTGATGACATGCTTGTCAAGAGCAAAAAGAAACAAACTCATGTGGAAGACCTCAGAGAAATATTTAACCATATGCGTATCACTAAGCTAAAGATCAACCCGGCGGAGATATGTACAGACAATGGAAAAGAGTTAGTCGGCGACAACATAAGGAAGTTATTCGCTCATTACAGCGTCAAGTTGGGAAAGTCAACTCCCTTATACCCTCAGAGTAACGGCCAGGCAGAAGCCACCAATAAGACTATTGGAATGGGACTGAAGAAAAGATTGGAAAAGCATAAAAAGGCATGGTGTGAGCATTTGCACAATGTCTTGTGGTCGTATAGAACTACGGTTCGAGAAGCAACTGGGGCATCTCCTTTCTTACTTACCTTCGGTGCTGAGGCAGTACTCCCATCTGAAGTAATTCTGCCCACTACAAAGCATGAGGCATGGGAAAAGAATTTGAATACAGATCTAATCCTAGCCAAGCTGGATGACTTAGAAGAGCAGCGATTGATCGCCCTTACTCACATGGAGAATTACCATCGGCGATTAGCCAGGGAATATAACAAGCGAGTGATTCCAAGAGAATACTCGCCCGGCGAGCTGGTGCTCCGAGAAGTTCCTCCTTCTCAGCGAGAAGGATGCAGGAAACTGGAACCTGTATGGGATGGCCCATATGTGGTCAAAAGAGTAGCTGGGCCAGGAGCGTATATACTGATTGACGAGCATGGCGTACAACTGGAACATCCATGGAACGCCAGGTTCCTTAAGAAGTACTATCCTTGAGGAGAACAATGTAAAGTCCGAAGTCTTGGGCGGGTATAATACCCAAGAAATCTTATTAACTGATGTAACACAACAGCGAATAAGATCCGGGGACGTAGGTTTGCTATCATGCGCCGAACCCCGTTAACAAATTTCTGTGTCACTTAAATTTTTCACTCACTGGGTAGTCTAACTACAGTGAGGACTAAAGCTTAAAAGCTCAAAGAGCATAATGGCTGAAGCAAAACGCTCAGCAACAGGCTATAAAAGCCACTCGCAGAGGCATAAATGCCCAAGGCAATAAAAAGCCATACCAAAACCCTGATCAGGTACTAAGGCCATGAGCCATTTTTGAAGGCATAATGCCCAAACCAATAAAATCAACTAAGAGCCAAGATCTCTTATGAAGAAAGCTTGCTTGCATTGAGTGAACGCACCATCTTGTAAGAGTTAGTCCGACCCAGGCTTAGCTGTAAGGCCAGTCGTGTTACTTGTTGATCTGTAAGTGTTTGTAAGGAAATAAGGATCCCTTTGCTGTAGCATCACACCGGCGATACCGCGGTGTGCTAATCCGTCTACGCCATAGCATCACCTCTGGCGGAAGCTATAGTGTAGTAAAGTCTATGAGGGCAACCCATTCTACTTATATTAGATCGCCGACGGGCACAAGTAATGGTTACGGCTGGGATCTAAACCTGCTGCTCCGAGAAACTATTCAGTTAGTTGTTGAAATTGTTGGCTGTACAAGACAAGGCCGTCACTCACTCAATGTCAAGTTAAGTCTTTGAAGACATATCAAAGCTCAAAGAGCATAGCTGAGGTAAAACACTCAGTGATAGGCTAAAAGGCCACTTGCAGAGGCAAGAACATCTATTACCAAGCAAGCGCAATAAAAGATAATGTAAAGGCGACATTTAAAGGAAAGAGCATCTATTACCAAAGCTAAGAGTAATATCCTTACAAGGCAGCAACGCAAATAAAAAGAGGCGACATACCCGCCTTAGCAAAACACAAAATAAAACGATTGTTCATTACAGGAAATCTACTAAAGGAAGCTGCCAGAGGCACAAAGAAAGAGTAAAGTGGCCAGCCACTAAGGGGCGGATTTATTCTCGCTGTCTTGTCCCTGCACATCCACCGTCTTTTCTTCTTCTTCCGCTTCTTCTTCTTCTGCTTCTTCTTCTTCCGCTTCTTCTTCTTCATGGACCGCTTCTTCCTCTTCCTCCTCGCCGCTAGAACCGGATCCCTCGCCATCCTGATCACAATCTACGATCTCTTTCGCAGCAGAAGTTTCAGGAGCCAAAGCATATTCCACAGGAACCTTAAGCCCCATCTCTGGAAATTTCTTATTAACAAATTCTTGGACAGCGATAAAGTCCAGCAGGAGTAACTGCTCCTTATGCTTAACATCCTTCGCTTTGAGGTCATTCTGAGCTTTGCTTAAATCTGCTTGAAGTCCACTCTGGATCTCACCCAAGTACTTCACCTTGCTCTCAAGACCTGTGATCGAAGTTTGGCATTTTTTGTGATCTTGGAGCTGAAGGGTCAGTTCGGCGATTTGATTGGGACATTGGCGGTGAGCTTCTACAGCCTGCTCAAGCCTTTCTTCACAACCATTGTGATGGGTAAGCTTGGCAGCCAAGTCGGAGATGGTATCGGTACAGAGCTTGTGATCCTCAACAGTCTTTTGCTGTTTCCTCAATTCTTCCTCCAAGTGTTTGACTCGCTCTGAAAGAGAGACATAAGAAGTTAGAAACTGAGGCAATATGAAGAAGCTAGCGGAAGAACATCCTAGAAATCTACCTTCCAACTCGCTCACGTGCCTACAAGCACCAGTTTGGGCTTCTACAAGGAGTTGTAGATGGGACTCAAACTTAGCATTTACAGAAGAACCGGATACTGTGGCCATTTGCCGCAGTTGGGCTTTTAATTGATTATCAAGTTCTCTGGCACGATCGCCGTGAATCTTACAGAAATCTTTCCATCGCTGTGCTTCTTGTTCGGCGAAATCCCTTTCAGAAATGGCAGTGTTCAGGCGAGAGGCAAGCTTATCAGCTCTCGCTTTCTCATCCAAACGTAAGGAGATGGCCCTCATATGGTCCACAATTGCGGCTTCTTTGCGCTTGTTATTAAGCTCAGCTAGCCGGCGGGCATTATCTCGCTCGCTCTCCATCCACTTTAAGTCGGCTTGGGAAACTTTGAGAAGATTATCAAGGTTAACATTTAATTCGTTAACATAATTTAACTCTCGGCGGTACCGCTCAATAGTCTTGGTCTGGCCGTACAACATATCGCACTTTTTAGCATTAGCCTTCGCCAAGTTATCTATCTCGGTTTCAGCTCGCTTCAGTCGTGTGTCAGAATGTTGACGGCAACCTTAGAAGGGGCAAGATCTAAGGGTTCCGGCGAAAGGCTAGAAGGAAAAGAAAATTTAATTTATAAATCTAAGGAGGAAAGTACCTTGAAGCTCTCCACGCTCAGTGGATTCTTTGAGGCTAGCATTAAGCAATCTTGCTGCTTCTGCTTCCTTCGCCTTCAGCTGGCGTTCGAGATTCTCGTTCTCACCAGTCAGGAAGTTCACCATCTCGACTTGTACATCAAAGGTATCAATCAAACTCAAGCAGTGTTGAAATGCCTGCGGCAGAAACAAAGGAAAAAGTCAGCAAACCTGGTTATTATAGCTAGACAATAAGGATATGTTGGAACGAGTAGTTACCGCTGCAGCCATAAAAAAATGTTCTTGGGAAGTCAATCCCTGGGCCACAGAGGCTAAACTTGAAGAATGGGCAAGGCCTGTTGAAGCGTACTTTAACATGGCGGCGTAATAACGAGCAGCAGGACTGTTTTTCTCTTCTTCCAAAGAGAGCAAACGAGTGAAAGACTCAGCTAGACTATTTACTACCATGCCGGTGTCACTCCTTCTCGGGAGTCTAGAATCCCTATCGCCAAAGGGCATTTCGTGAAGATTTGTAAGGGCGAGAGGAGAGTTAGAGCTTCCGGAAGGACGAGTGAAAACGCCCCCAGCGGGTGGAATGAAGATATTGGCGGGAGGAGTAATAGGCTCTCGCCCAGAAGGAATTTTTGGAGTTTCCTTTGCAGGATCGGCTTCAGTCATTACTACGTCGCCATCTTTTTCTTCGGGAATGGTTATCAGCGATTGGTTAATAGGGGTCTTATCCCTTGGATTGATGGGAGGCTTTTCTGAAGAAGGAGTTGTGGAACTAGAAGTAGATCGCCGTGTTCTAGGTATGTTTGGCTGAGGTAGTACCGCAGCGGAAGACTGAGGCACAGCACCTCCAGTGTTAGCAGAGGCATCGCCTTGAGAATTCTCGGCGGCAGCAGCATCCAACTTGGCCTTTTTCAAGGTTTGGCGGAGTTCTTCTCGAGGAGTCAGAGCGGGAGTACTCTGCAAATAAGCGGCACACTTATCAGACCTTGAAACAAGCAGAGGCAAATATAGATATATATTTTTTAAAATATATGTGATATATTTTAAAAAATTAGAATTCAGTATGCTTGTTCCTAGATCTTCAACTCTGCCCCTCCTAACGCCCGGCGAGAGGAATATAGATATATATTCATTAAAAGTAAATATTACCTGGGAAGAAGATTTCCTTTTGGTAGACTTCTTGGTCTGTATCACCCACTGACCCTGAGAATCTACCTGTATTTTGCCATCGGCGTCCAAATAGTCTTTTTCCTCCGCCCAATCCAAATGGGTAAAGTCATGATCTTTAAAACGCTTGTGTTCTTCTTCAAAATCTAGTCGCTTGATCGTTTTTCCTGCATCGTGCCATCCCAGCAACCAAGGGCCTCCTAGCAAACAAGGCAAGTTGGTCCAGCCGGTCTCGGAACTTTTCCTCGCCGTGACAGTTTTGTTAGTAACTTCTTTGGCGTCTACAGCGCCAAGCATGACTTCCGCTGGATTCTTTGCTATTTTCTTCTTTGTAACGAAACGGTAAGCCCAAGGCTCACCTTTCACAGTAGAGGGAAGAACATCGTATTGCTTCATAAAATTTTCAACAGTATACGCCTCTGGAGGAAATTTTCCTTCTTCGAACAGATCTGGATAATTGGTTTTGTTGCTACGGCGAAGCTTCCACTCCACCAGAATGCGAATTGCATTCGCCGTAAGTTGAAAAGGACTCTTCTTTATCGCCAAGAAGAGATCACACATAAAAGTATCAGCGGGATCGTACAAAGGAAACAAATCCGCCTTCCCAGCTTTGAGTGTACCATAAGCAGTTATGGCACCCTCACCATGTTGCTCCGGCGTACGAAGATCTTCCAATGTAGTGGGAGTAGTAGCTTTGGTCACCTTTTTTAAAGGCGTTAAAGTTAAAGGAGCGATGAAGATTTTATCATAAGCGCAATACTCCGCCCATTTTTTCCAGGACGGGCGAGCAGGAATTTTGGTAGCAGCAGGAGAAGAAGGGGACTCAACCTCAGTGATTGGCGAGTTGGAAACTTGAGTAGCGGGGGTTGTAGAACTGGAAGAAGCTTGAGTTGTGGAAGCCATGAATAATGGAAAGTAAAGACCCAGGGGAACTTTACGGTGTATCGGAAAAATAATGTTACCGGAGAAGATGAACGAACCCGGAAGAACAATGAAGAAAGGAGGTGGGAGCACGGATTTCACACAATGATAAGAAGGAAGACGAAGACAAAATGACGGTGAAGTGTTTGATAGAGGAATCTGTGAAGAAAGATGAAGTAACAGCAGCAGAAAAGGAATTAGGGTTTTGGGGAAACTCTGAAACTTTGCTCGAGTGAAGAAGAAGAAGAAGGTAAAGAGGTGAAGGCAAAATTTTCCAGTATTTATAGGAGAAGGAGGAGTAACTGGCGCCCGGCGGTTACCAATCGTGGGGAAGTAGCGGAGATTACGGGCAACAACGGTTACAAGTCATAAAGTGAGGAAGGCTGCATGAAGGACACGTGGCGTAACGGAAGCTGAGAGAAGGGCATGTGGCGCAGTAAAGACTTAGTGGAGAACGTGGTATGGCATTTTCGGCGAGAAGAATTTCACCTCCGGCGATCAAAGATCTTGGAGATGAAAGAGGCAAAATGTAAGGGTAGAAAATGCCTTGGCATAGTAAAAGCATCCTAAGGGCTAAGATGTATCAAAAGGGGTCTCATGAGAAGTATGGAATCAGTAGTAAAAGCCGTGGGCGAAGCATATGGCACCAGTGTTTAACGGCGAGAGTAAATGTCCCTAGCGAAGTAAGATCAGTATAAGCGTGGGCAGGTGATAAGTAGGTGAGAAGTAGTTGCGCATTCATTACTCGTCAGAACGGATAGATTGTCAGGGTTGACTTGTTGACTCAGTGGGAACCTCGTCAGCAAGCCTTATCCTCAAGAAGACTTACTCGCTGGAAGTAATACTACCTCGGCGACCTACTTTGTCGGCGAGTAGGGACAAATAAGTGTCAGAGCGTAACTTGTCTGTATTAGCTGTCTTGCACTAATGTAAACTTGTATAAATAGCGATAGACGCCTCAGAGAAGGGGGTTGGACACATTTTGGATTGGTCTAGGGAGAGGAAAAGTATTCTACTTGCTCTCCATAGCCCAAGGCTGAAATTAGGGTTCTTGTTGTGAGTAAAACACTGAGAATATTAGCAAGGTAATTAAGAATTGTAATCATGTTATACTAGTGGAATCCTTGGATGTAGTCCTGACTTAGGGCGAACCAAGTAAAATCATCTTGTCAAGTATCTCTAACCCTTATCTCCTTTGGATCTCTTATGGTTGTTATGTCTATGTATGCTTTGGGATGATTGTGTGTGTGTGAATGTATGATATTTGGGTGTACTGTGTAAGATCTAACCCATGGGATTTTACACAGTTACA
>JAJJMA010311853.1:0-11732 GCA_023529015.1 Papaver nudicaule
ACCACATTACATTTCTAGTAGGAAAAGCACATTACATCATTTCTTTTTCTAAAGAACACCACCTAGTACGCGTCGTCGCTAAATTCGTACATAATATAATCGGACATGAACCTTGGAGCACGTTTGTTCAACACTTTCAAACACTTCCCGAACATCCATGCACATTCACCATTATGAATTTCCCATAGGGCATTGATTCTTTCTTTCTAGAGGTGAATGAGTGACATGTTGATTGACATACACAAAATTTCCTTAGCAAATTTTATGAAACTAGATAACTACTCACCTTGAATTTGCGAGAAGATTGAGGATAATGTTCGTTAACGATTTCCACAATCTTGAGATACCCGATGATATCCCTTTTGATACGTTCGAAGCGGAAAGCAAGATGTGTCCATTTGTGCCGGTTATAATTGTCGTAGTGTTGTTCTAAGAATTCCTTAACCCTCTTCCAAAACATAAAGTACATTTCATATGGTCTTTCAATGAATGCCCTAACGAATGATTTGACAAGCTCTACATCCTCTCTCTCTTCCCATACTCCATCACCATATCCGGCCATTTGTCACCTTCAAATGAACAAGAGACTTGTTTTGGTATTTTGGAACAATGAGAAGAAGAGAAGTTTGAGGTAAGTTGTGTTGGAGATGGGTTTCTTTTTATAGAACAAGACCCCAACGGTCAAATTTTTTGAAAATTATAAACTAAGTTGTCACGGTAGTATGTTAAACCATGACGATAAGTTCACAATTACAGTGTATACATATTTTCTTCAGTGTCGGCACAGTTTAGGCATAAACCATGCCGATTTACCATATAGGTTCAAAACCCGCAAAATGTTGGGATATAAGGGAGCTCATTTCATAAGCACAATTCACAAAACATATTGCCCTCTCAATATTCAAAAAGTGGTTAACAACGATTACATAATAAGCTAGTAAGCCAAGTCTTCATCATCAAATAACACTCCCTTAATGAACTTAGGAGCTCGTTTCTTTAGCAACGTATTGTGTGTCTGATACCAGTACTCTCCATCGCCATTACGCTCATCCCAAAAGTAAACAAATTCTCTGAGCTGTAATTAACACAAATTAAGTTAGTGCGCATGTATATATCTAGTGATGAAATACTATCCCGAAAGCACGTCGAGCTACTCACCACGTCCTCCGAAGTATCACCGTCCTCTGTGTCTCTTGGACCATATCAAGGACTATATAATGCTCTCGGATATGCGGCTTTATGTGGGTGAATCTATTAGCCAACTGAACCCAATTGCGACGTCTAAAATTCGAGGTGCGTCTTTTGTATTTTTGCTTCACTCTCTTCCAAAACATTGAATATTTTTCTTTGGGTCGTTCATGATAGATAGGAATGAATCTCTTCACAAGATCCATATCCTCATCCGCATCCCATGCGCAAATACTTCTTTTTTGGTTAGCTCCTTTGAAACCGTGGTGATGGATTATTACTCCATCATCATCACCAGAGTCCTGCAAACCAAAAAATTGTTGGAAATGTAACAGAAAAAATCGCCATAGTTTTGATATCTGCATGACGATTTATTCATAAGTAGGGTTGTGTCGTCATATGTTCTACGACCACCTTGACGAGTTACTGAGTTTTTCAACCAGATTAATGGATTTCTCTTACCCAAAATCGTCAAGATTTTACCTAAAACCTCGACGAATTACCGAAGAAAAAAGTACATACTCTTTCCCATGATAAAAACTCGTCAAGGTTCTTGCTTCACCATGACGAGTTATCATCTCTGAGTGTGTTTTTACACAGACTCGGCAAGCTCGTCATGTCTTGCTTGACGATTTCAGGTATATCGTCATGGTTGTGACATATTGCTTGACGATTGTTCGTCCTGGGTTCATGCATTCCCCTTGATTCAACACACGAAAATGTCATTTTAGAAAGCATACCTCATTGTCTTCATCTTTGGATTCATCTTGTAAGTGTTCTTGGTCTTCTTTTCCCTCCATAGGATCTTCATAAGCAAGAGCTTTTCGTTCTTCATCATTTAAATTCTTGGATCATGCAACATCACCATTTTCATTTCTTTCGTAATGAGACTAGCTTGAGGTTGATCTCTACCGTTTGAAGCTTCACCCACATCGATTTGAGTTCCCAAATCACCCATTTTTGATGAACACTCACTTTTTTTCCCTCCCTCAAAAACCTCCTTCTTTTTCTTCACTTTCCTCTCGCTCTCAACAATAATAATCATACAAATTTTTATCCTAAACATAATCATTTATCACTAATTTTTCCTCCAAAATTTTGCTAATCAAATTTAGTTAACAACTAATCATATCATTAATCTCTACTAATCAAGGGTTGTTTGGTATTTAAAAAATATATTTCATATGGGATGACCTTTTTACTTCATTGTAACCCTATTTTGGATTAGCATTCGCCCCTATTAAAAAAGAGCTCGCCCCTAAATTAGCCAGGTTTTTTTTCACTTAAATCACATTTTTTCACTGATTAGAAAAATCAAAGGATTTTTAAAAAATAGCTAAAAGCTATTCAGTAAGCATTACAATAGGAAATAACAAAGATTAGCCCAAACGTTCGACTGCAACTACACTCTAAGAACAATCACTATGGAGGTGTTATTTTTCCCTCCGTTTTAAAAAAATAGGCCACTTTAGTTTAGCACAAATTTTAAGAAATCCAATTATTGTAGTCATTTTTCATATTTTTTCATAATATACCCGTGACACATGTAATGTCCTTGACCAGTCAATGTAACGGTCAATATAACAGTCTTGAGTAACTGTAACGGTCTTGTCGTGTCGGCTGTTAAGACAGCTACTATAAATGTGTCTGTCCTGTAATGATTATCTTCACCTTGTTTTCAATACAACATTATCCTTCTTCTTCAATACTTAGCTTCTCTGATATTATCATGGTATCAGACTAGGTTAGGTCTTCCACATTCAATCAAAACCCAAACAACTTTTCTTTCAATAATTTTCTGGGCAAGATCTATTGATTCTTAACATCTTTTCCATATTATTTTTCAGAATCTTAAACAAAAATTACTCAAAATCATATATACTGTTTTTCAAGATTTTGATTCTTGAAAAAGAAAATCTATTTTTGGCACAAATTGATGGTTGTACGAACTAGATCGCAATCATCCAGTATTGATTTGAGCAGAAATTTACATCAAGAACCGAATACAATCTTCAACAACAACAACAACAGCAACACCAACACAAATAGAGATTTAATGGCTGAATCTGGTAATACTTCAACAAATTTATCTTTACCCTTCAACAATATTGCTAATTTTGTAAGTCTGAAGTTAGATTCAACAAATTTTTTACTTTGGAGGGATCAGTTTGAGTCAATTCTTGTCTCAACAGATTTAAATGGTTATGTTAGTGGAGAAGAGGTAGAGCCACAAAAAGATATTGTTGTAGATAATGTTACTACTATAAATCCTAAATGGTTGCAATGGAGGAAACTTGATAGGTTTGTAGCAAGTTGTTTTAAACAGACCTTAACTACTGCATTAGCTGGTGATGTTTTAGGAATACAATCTGCTAAAGAAATTTGGGATTTCTTGGAAACAGCCTTCAAAAATCAGTTTATGGCAAGAAAGTGCTTGTTAAGAAATCAACTTAATAATGTAAGAAAAGGAAATCAAACCATTCTGGTTTATCTGCAGGGGATAAAGAATATTGCAGATTCTTTAGCTGCAATTGGTGAAAAGGTCTCAGATTCAGATTTAATGATGTATGTGTTAAGTGGGTTAGGAAGAGAATATGATACTTTTGTTGTCTCTGCACAAAATAGAGAATTACCTTTTACATTTGCATAAATCAAACCTAGATTGTTGTGTCATGAACAATGGATGAGTGCTCAGCATCAAGAAAATACTGCTACTTATGATGGTCATAATACAGCTTTTTATGGTGGCAGAGGAAATGGGCAGTTTAATGGAAATAATGGTGGCAGAGGAAATTGAAGAGGTAATGGGCAGTTTAATGGTTATGGTGGCAGAGGAAATGGAAGAGGAAATGGGCATTTTAATGGAAACAATGGTGGTCATTATAATCCTAATTTTGGTTATAACAACAATGGTCAAAGAAGAGATTACTCTCAAATGCAGTGTCAGATATGTAAGAAAACAGGCCACCTTGCATCAAGATGTTTTTTCAGATATCGTCCTCCACCAACATCTAATACTTCTACTAGCTATCATTCTAATATTGCCAATACTTCAGAGAGTTTTCAGTCTAATGAGCATGCTGGTAATGGTGGAATGGGTAATGCTTCTTTTAATGAAGCTGGAACTTCAATGTCAGGACAGCATGCTTACTCTAGTCATAATATGAATATTCATGATCTGCCAAGTACTAGTTCTGCACCACAATGGCTATCAGATTCAGGTGCAACTGCTCATACGACTTCAGATGGAGCTTTGGTTCAGAATTCAACATCTTACAAAGGCAAAGAACATGTGGTGGTTGGCAATGGTAAGTCCTTACAAATTACTTCTATAGGTAACTCAATTTTACAAACTGATGGGACTAATTTTAGACTAAAGAATGTGATGATAGTTCCAGATATGAAACATAATTTACTGTCAGTAGGTAGATTTACAGAAGAAAATTCATGTTGGTTTAGATTTGATCCTACTGGTTATGAAATTAGAGATTTAGGAAGTAATGTTTTGTTGGCTAAGGGGAGGATATAAAATTACTTATATCCTATAACACATGTTCCAAAGTGTCAGTATTCATACTCTACTTCACTGTCAGCTACACCACAAACTTGGCATGATATGTTAGGTCATCCTGCTAAAAACATAGTGGAGCATCTTAAGTCACAAAAACAGATTGTTAGTTCTACTTGTAATATGAATGTGTGTGATCCATGTCAGCTTGCTAAGAGTAAGAGACTTCCATTTCAACTATCCCCTTCTCATGCATCAAAACCTTTGGCTCTAATTCATTGTGATGTTTGGGGTCCAGCTCCTATTCCTTCTGTTTTAGGATATAGATATTATATATTGTTTATTGATGATTATAATAGGTTTCATTGGATATATCCAATGGAACTAAGAACTGATGTTGTTAATTGTTTTACTCACTTCAAAAGTCTAGCAGAAAATCTTTTTGAAACTAAAATTTTGTCTTTTCAAGTTGATGGTGCTGCTGAGTTAGCTAAGGGTCAGTTTAAACTCTGTCTTGATAATAATGGTATACTTCTTAGGCTTTCTTGTCCTAAAACTCCAGAACAAAATGGTTTAGCTGAAAGAAAACATAGACACATCACTGAAATGGGCAATACTTTATTGTTTAATGCATCATGTCCTAAAGAATACTGGTATGATGTTTTTTTGTGTGCTACTTATCTGATAAATAGAACTCCTACTAAAATTCTTCATCTAAAAACACCCTTTGAAAAAGTATTTGGTGTTCCTCCTGATTATTCTTTTCTAAAGGTGTTTGGATGTGTCTGTTATCCATTTTTTGGTCATTCAAGGGCTGATAAACTATCTCCTAAATCAGTTAGATGTGTCTGTCTTGGTTACAGTCCAGTTCATAAAGGTTATAAATGTTTTAATCCTTTAACTAAAAGAACATATGTTTCCAGGCATGTTAATTTTGATGAACAACAATTTTATTTTTCAAAATCTGCTTCATCTGATTCTTCATTATCTTCTGTAAGTTCATCTGAACAAATTGTTGTTACTGAAATGTCTGAACCTCCTCCTGCTGTTCCTGTTAGTACTATAGTTACTAGGTCACAAAGAGGAATTCATAAGCCTAAACATTTTCCAGATCATATTAATCATGTTAGTATTAAATATCCTTTATCTACTGCATTAACTTCTTTATTAGCTCATTCTGAGCCAAAAACTTTTAAATAAGCAATGCAAGATCCTCTGTGGGTTGTATCAATGGGAGAAGAGGTAACTGCTTTAAGTGATAATGATACATGGGATTATGTGGATCCTACAGATGATATGAATATATTAGGTTGTAAATGGGTTTATAGGCTAAAGCTAAAAGCTGATGGTTCAGAGGACAGAAAGAAGTCAAGGCTTGTGGCATTATGCTATAATCAACTAGAAGGAAAGGATTTTCATGATACTTTTAGTGTTGTAGTTAAGGCAACTACTGTAAGAGTAGTTTTATGTCTAGATGTTACTAATAATTGGCCTTTAGTTCAATTTGATGTATCAAATGCATTTCTGCATGGATACTTAAAAGAGGATGTTTATATGAAACATCCTCCAGGATTTGTAAATCCTAAGTATCCAAATGATGTGTGCAAGTTAAAGAAAAGCCTTTATGGATTGATGTGTCTGTCCTATAATGATTATCTTCACCTTGTTTTCAATACAACATTATCCTTCTTCTTCAATACTTAGCTTCTCTGATATTATCAGGGGTTAATCTTATATTTCATGGGACACATGACAACAAAGGGGTTTATCTCATTTTTCATGGGACACATGGCAGCAAAGGGGGTGAGAGAAATGGTCCACTCATTTATCATGGGACACATGGCAGCAAAGTGGTTAATCTAATGATTAAGAAGTGGTCCTTCCTTTAAGGCTATAGTGGTAAATGAACAATCTAGTACTTCCCCTATTTTATTTTATTTTTGAAAATGATACTTTCCCTATTTAGAAACTGGACTATTATTTTGACACATCAAAAAAATGGAAACATGACCTATTTTTTTGAAACGGAGGGAGTAGAATTGTCCACATTGTGAGCAAATAACTTATACTCCCTCCGTCTCAGTTTAATTGACCGCTTTGACTAAGTCAAAAACATAAGGAGATTATTTGAATGTCCGAGTATACCCTTATTAAGTATAGAGAGAATAAATGAATTTCTATTTTTAGGTAGGAAATAATAAAGAAAAATATATGACTTTATTTTTGATAACTATAAAAGGAAAAAAGAATATAAATATTGTAATAAGAATATATATTTATAAATTTGTTTCCACTTTATCTAGATATTTTTTAAGAGTATATCTGCGAGTTTGTTGGAAAAATACAAATATAATTAGAAGCTGGTTACATTTTTGAAACAAATGAAAATAGTAATGAGGACAGTTAAACTGTGACAGAGGGAGTAACTTTTTAGTTAGGCAAATGCATGTGAGCACCCTGGTAGGTAAAAAACACTCATCGACTACTCACTAGCGGATCTGGTCGGTTCCTCATTAACCGCCTAGAAATATTAAAATATTGGTCGACAAGTAAGTAGCCAACTAGCGTCTACTACTCACTAGCCGATCTGCCGGGTTACTCAGTAACCATCTAGAAATATTAAAATATTGGTCGACAAGTAGCCAACCATTATTAGTAAGTAGCCAACTAGAATTAGTAAGGGCACTTCCTATAGATTAGCCAAATTTTTCTTCTTTGTTCGGCCAGGTGGATGGGCAAACCATGTTTGCCACTAGGGTAAAAACAATCTAGCAGCCTAGGAACAGCCGAGCGGCCTAGGTACCGCCGCTGGCGGCACAACTTAATCCGCTCGGTATAACCTGGACCGCTAAATAATAAAAAATAAAAAATTTAATTTTTTTAAATTTTTTAAATTTTTTTTAAAAAATATATAAAATATTCAATCTTATTTTTTTTCTTATTTTTTTTGATTTTTTTAATTTTTAAATTTTTTTTATTTGGCGGCACAACTTGTGACGAGCGGTCATACCTAGACCGCTCAGTTTAGCTTGGGCCGAGCAGCGTGGGAAATGCCGCTCGATTGTTCCCACGCCTCAACCGGCAAACCAACATTAAAATGGACAAATCCTGGATTTGTTCACCCATAGGATTTGCCCTAAGTAGCCGACTAGAAAAAAATTGTCTTGAAAACCCCTAATTTTAGCTAAAATTTCAAATTTCTTTTAACACCCTATATTTAGGGGATCCACTAAAAATTCACCAACTTACCCTATTTCATAGTAGTTGCAGATTTCATCCCATTTTTTTTGCCCTCCATAATGCCTGCTCTAACAAAAGGCTACTTAGGGAACCCATAATAAGTGACACCAGCCATCTCTATTCTTGTCTCCCTGAATGCAAAACTCTCTCACCAGCCATTAATCTATAACTCTTTTTTTCGAAATTATCTATAACCCCTCCTTGCCAAACAAACTGCAGAGAAATTCATTTCTTCAAAACAATGATTGTATTGAATATCTGACAATGACCTGCAAGCTTTCATCCATCTAGTTCTAGTGAACCAGGGCACATTACCATTTCTGAAATCGATCACCACTGGTTTAGAGTCAGACTTGGTAAGCCAACTTCCCAGCAAGTCCGCCTATGCAACAGCACAGACCACAGCCATCAATTCAGCAACATAATTTGTAGCAACACCAATTCCACCAGGCATAGTTCCTAGCACTTGACAACTGTGATTCTTCGCAATAATCCCAAGACCTGCATTACCTGGATTGCACAAGGAAGCACCATCACAGCAAAATAAAACTAAACCAGGAATTGGAGCATCCCAATGACATTCTTTATTGATACAGCTAAACCTGGGTCCAACTTGTATCCTTTATCCTATGTCCTCCATGTACCAGTTGTAAAACTCTTCTCATAAATTTACATTCATTAGGCAGAACATTGCTAAAAAGTAACCACAGTTCTCTAATTATCATGCAAGCTGCAGTGAGCCATACTTCCTTGACAATAGAGCTTCTCTGTTGAGCAAACCTGCAAACATCATCAAAAGATTTTGGGCAAATCCAAAAATTTGACCAACCCAATTCCAAAATATTTACACTGAAATTGCAAAACTAACACGAGACATACTATCCTGCGCTTGACCAAAATGCAACATCTGGATGCCAGAGGATTCACAAACTGCTCCATCGAAATTCAGCTTATGACATCAGCATGAGGTGGAGACCAGTTGATGAACTGGGGTGCAGTCTGGTGATGCTGTAGTGTCAACTTTCATCTTGTAACAATCTCTGAATAGACCAAAAAGAGTCTTCAAGTATTTTTCAAACTGTTGTAGGTTACTTCTCGAAGACCCACTTGTTTCTAGCCTTCCAAACATCCCATAAAAGTGCAGTTCCATAGCAAAAAGTCTGGTAGTTACGCTATAATATCTGTAAGTGAAGATATGAAGCGACTCTCTGCTACGGAATTCAGTTCAAATGCAAAGAGAATAGCTTTAGCAGTTACTTAAATGTACAGATCAGTTCTAGTTGCAGTTAATAGCAAATCATTGACTTATATTAAGTACTCCTTAGTCCACAGACACACTCACAAAATACTCATCAGTCTAACATATTGCTGATGAGATTGAGAAACTTTCAAATTATTCATCAATTGCTAATGGCAGTTACTTACATGTACAGATCAGTTCTAGTTGCAATTAATAGCAAATCATTGAAGAGACTAGGCAGATAAAAAGTTTTTTATTGAAAACTCATATTAATGAACCTTATTCACTGAATCAAAGTAGTTGAATCAAAAATCCACTAAACTGGCATGCCTACAAGCAGAGAGGACTTCAACAAGTGCAACCCCATCTAGTTTATGCCTTTGATTACATCACTCTGAAACTTCTAGAGCTCTTCCGTAAAAACCAATAAAAGCATAAGCCCAAACCTTGGAAGTCCTCTTTGCCAAATTGTTGCAGCAGTTTTAATAACAAGATAACTTAGCTATTGTCTCAGACAAGATCAACCAAATTATCAAAATTGCATTTTATTAAGCCAAATAATCACAAAAGAAACACAGAAACTCCACTACTATAAGAGAAGATCAGCCAAACAAACCACTCTTATAGAATGAGTGGAAAAAAAAATCCAAAACAAGGACTCTAACCAAATCGGTAACACGGCTTCAGCTAGCTTGGTTTTACTGCAAGGGCTCTAGCCTCAGAGTAATTGCTTGTAGGTTCATATATAACAATTTCAATTCTTGCAATAGAGAAATCATAACGAAAAGATATCTATAGTGCAAGTGTCAATATTGTGGTAAGTTCTCTGAACACCAAAAATTCAAGTGAATAATCTCTAGTTTATACCTAAAATCACACCTAATTTGGCACAAAATGAAATTGCTTTACTAACTGAAACAGGAAACAAACGTAGAACCATCAAAAAAAGGGGGCCAAGAGAGGAAAAAAACAACGCCAGTGCAGAATAACATATCATACATTCTAGTCTGAAATTTGAACATGCAATGTAGAAGTAGGTGTTCAAGATAAAAAACAATATACTTGGATAAACTAGAATTAAACAGTCAATAAATCCAGATGGAATTGTAAGAACATTTCTGTGAATGAATCGTTAAAAACGACTTGTTCCATTGGAATATTAGTTGAAATATGAGAAGGGGATCTTAACTATCAATTACATTTAGATTACCATCCAAGGTTGAAGTGTCTCTCCAAGAGACTGGTGGAAGTATTTCCGGCCATGGCTTGAAAGCAAATGTTAAGAGCCACATATGAGAAACAGAGGGAAGATTGTTACCGGGAAAAGAAGGATGACACAGTTGTTCACAAGTCTTGGTTCTGGTGTTGTAAGCCCCCATGTAGCTGCCGTAACCGAACACAACCACATATTTGTCAGCTGGATTAAAACCTAAAACTTTAACGCTTGCAATCGAATCAACCGCTGTTACTCCACCAATCAACCGGGATTTCACTTGCGCTAACATATCATGAAATTTCTTCAAGGTTACTGACCAAGGAAGCGGGATCGAGTTCAAAATAACCTTCAGGGACATCTTTCCGTTCTTTACCACTTGTTCTAAATGAAGGTACCCTGTGTGAGAATCTTAACAGTTCATCAGCTGGTATCTGAAAGGAACCCATGCGAGTATTTTTAGTTGGCATAAACAGGCACACAAAACCTTTTAACTTAACCAAACGGGCAACCGAAATGCCTGATTCATGGGTATAATCTGACTGGACTACGACATATTCATATTCGAACTCCCTGTGGTTGTTTGGATCAGAGCTCCATTCAATGTTCCAGTTCTTGTAGACGGCCCAAGTTTCACCTTTTCGGGGATAGATTGTGCAACTGTTTCTAACACCTTTTTCCCAAACAATCCTATGGGAGAATATACATATATCTTCAATGGTATCAGTCTTCTCGTGTTTGAACTTCCCGCAAGCAACTGGTAACCTATTTCTTCTCCAAGCAGTCTCATCTTCATCCCTAGCAACAAAATCCAACCATGTGATATCCACTTTGAAAGGTGAATGCACTTTCTTGATTCGTGCATAGAATCTGGGCATACCATCTACATCATCAAAAATGGCCCACATCTGATCAACTGCAAAGCAATCTTCACTTCTATCCTTGTCGAAGTCATAAAAATCTGGATCAGGAACATCAACGTCCACTGGTTCTTCATTGTTGTCAACATCTACAGATATTTCCTCTCCATTTTTCTTGCAGTTTTCAGCATTTCTACCTGGTGTACTTTCTTCGAGAGGGACCCTACTTTCAGATTTCTCTACCTTATCCCCAGGCTCGTTGATTGTAGTAGTTTCTCTCCATGATTCGCTAGCTATGTCATTACCATCCCTTATATTCTCTTCATGTTTCTTCCGAGATGCACTGCGAGTAGCACGACCACTGTTCATTCCAGAATTCTGCCAAGTTTCGTGATCACCACCTTCTTTCATGTTGGAGCCGCTTCCAGTATTACACCTGACAGAATCTTCTTCTAATTCAGAGTTTCTTCCTCTTTTCCTGTT
>JAJJMA010311855.1:2944-17280 GCA_023529015.1 Papaver nudicaule
TGTCTTCCTCAGGAAACAAACAGAGGCAAGTATGAATACTTCGGAGAGAATGAAGAAAGAATATTTGTTACCTGCTGCATAGTCCCCTCATCAGGCCGAGGACGCTTTAGGGTGCCCGAAGGTTCGACGACAACATCCTTGCCCTTGCCCAAAAATGAGCAAGATAACTTTCTGTCCTCGTCAGAAAAGCAAATAGAAAACAGGTGTCGAATCTCAAATTCGTGGCCCACCTCGAACTCAGTCCGAACGATGAATCGGCCAGAGTCCTTCCAACCTCGGAGTATAGGACCTTTAAGAAGTATGGGCACCGAAGACCAGTCTTCATCTAGAGAATAATTTAAAGATTCGGGAAGAATGTTTCGGCTTCCACCCACCATCCGAAAGCTAACCCCCCAAGGGGCCAACTCACTGTCTAAAGTCAGAAAGGGTTCGTAGTGTTTAAAGAAATTCTCGGCAGTATAATAATACCTCGCTGTGGACTCGGCATGAAAATTATTTTCAGACTGAAGAACCCACTGATTGATAAGATAGATGGCGCTACAGGTAAGTTGCATCACACCTCGGGGCTGAGGAAGGGAACAAATGATTTCAAGGAACAAAGGATTAGCAGGTCGATAAAGAGGAAGAAGCAACCCGGCTGTTATCTGGTGAATCGTCACCACAAGAATATCTTCACTGCACTGATACGCCCCGACCAGTTCTGGAGTCAGTCTGGGAGAATATATGGACTCGATTTGAAAACCCCTTCCATCAGGATTCAAGCCATTTAACCTTAAAGAAAGAGCCTCAATCGTAGAAAAAGACGACATGAAAAAAAAAATGGAACCGGCGACGGAAATAGCAGAGGAAACTGGAAAATAAAGAGGAAAGAAGGGAAAATCACAAAGAAATCAACTTTACGAAAGAAAAGGCTGATTAAAATAATGGGTCGAGAAGAAAAGAGCAGAAGGATCGCTTGATATGAAGATATCAGTGAAGAAAGTTCCACGGGAAAAAGGCCGCCGACGCCAAGGAAGATGAAAACGAAAGGTCTAAAGAATTTTAGAGGGAGAAACGAAAACTTAAATAGTGAGAAGAAACCGGCTCTGCCAGTCAGAAGGTGAAAGGACGCGAGCTTAGGAGAACGTGCCTCAAAGGAAAATGTACACCTGGCAGGAAGTGGGGATACTCGACAAAGAGGTGGCAAAAGAAGAGTTTCCCCTCCTTGCATCTTCGATACAAGGAAAGGAAAGAGGCAAACTGTAGGGGGTAAAACCCCTCGGAACACGTGTCTCGCATCCGTAAGGCCTAACCGCCCCGAGAGAACCGACAGCGATGTCTCGGACCATCCCAAAGAAATAGAAGTCACACACGAACGAAGCAGAGACTCGGAGAAAAAGGATTCGGACCATGTTAAAGGACCGAAGACCAGAAATCAACCTCGGAGCTCCACCGCCTTACTCGACAGGGACTAACACCACCACGATTGAGTCGTCTGTCTTTATTAGTTGTAAACCACCCAAGCTCGGCCTATATAAGGCGAGCTTGGAAAGCATTGTGGGGGTTGGATTCTCGTTGGGTTGAGCCTAAGCAGCAAGAGAGAGATTAGGTTTGTAATCTCCTCTGGTTCCTTAGGGTTTTATTCATGTAATCACAACATCGAAATACATAAAAGTCTTCTTACATTTTGCCTTTACTATTACAAGTTTCGTCTTTAGTTACTATTCATGGTACCTTCGGTGCTGTTCTTGCGGTCTTCGCACCACTGAATCTCAACTAATTATTGTGTGTATGAGTAGATCTGATGGATATGGCTCATCGAGTACCTATGCAGATTTTCGACTCGTACAATGCAATTCAAGCAACGCTTGAAACTTGGGAGTCATCTTTTCCGGATCTGCCTCAAGGCTCTCAATGTGAGGAATACCAATCAACTGCATAATACGTCGCCTTCATCACCCACACAAATACCCAAAAAAAAAAGATCATTATTAGATAAAAAATAACAGAACATATCACAATACAAAGATGATATGTACTGGCTGATTTTAAGCATACATAGGATGTTAAAGATGCAGTTCATATTTGCCTTTACTACCTTGAATTGAAGCTTACAAATAGGTTTTAAAGGCAGTACATATGTGGCTGACCTATGTTGTACTAGGTTGATTCAACTAAAAAATGGTTTGTGACGCAGTACATATATCGTTGTACTATGTTTTTAATAACTAAATTATGTACTATGATGTACTAGGTTGATTCGACTAGAAAATTAATTGTCATTACAAAAAAAAAAGCATACCTGGTGATATCAACAAGAGCGAAGGCAGGCAACTTTTTTTTCCTTGCGAATCTAATTGTTGAAAGATTCGGCAATACTTGAAGAAACATGGCCATACCTACAACCCGTGAAGTAAGCACTAGACCACTTATACTTATCAACACTTTTAAGATAACTAGCAACCCAACCACATCCCATTATCTCCAGCTCTTGAAGAGCTTCTTCATATCTTGCCGGACTAAGTGCATATGTTGCCTTTTTAAAACACTCACTAACTTGTTTATATTTCTCATTACCCTTGGTTATCGGCAAATTTTGTTTCAAATGAAAAAAGCAGTAACTATGATGAGCTTGGGCTCCAAATACTTCAGGAATAGATTGCTTCAAACCTTCATCACGGTCAGTAATAAAAGTAATTTCACGATCATCAACGACTTTCTTTAGATTCTTCATGAACCACATCCAATTATCTATATTTTCTCCTGGGACAAGTGCATAGGCAAGAGGATAAAACCCTGGAAAAATAAAGAAAAGAATAAAAGAATGAATCCTAACAGTAACAAAAAAACACAGAGCAGTGCAGCTAAAAAATTTTGTAGAACACAGAGCAGTACAACCAAAAATGTACTGAAAAAATTACCTCCGTTTCCGTTAAGCAAGTTGCAGCCATCAAAGTGCCTCTAAACCTGCCTGTCAGAAATGTAGCATCACAGAAAATCATCGGACGGCAAAGCCTATAGCCCTCTTTGCAAGCACCCAACAAATGAACAACCTATGAAACCTTTTTGTTGCGTCATTATAGTCGAAGTCAACAATAGAACCAGGATTGGTATCTAGTATGGCAGTAACATACCATGTCAGATGCGTGTATGACTTAACTTCGTCTCCATAAATGGCTTCATGCGAAACATCTAAGCCATTGTAAGCATGGTGGTACTTTATATTCACACCAACATCCAATTTAAAGTAATCAATAATATCTTGAGACTTGGTTAGAGGGTTATGTATCACCCGTTCATGGATCATATGGTCGACAAGTCTCTTCTTAACTGTTGGACTTCTCACTCGCATTCCAACTCCACAGCTGTGCCTTTTTACATATTTTTTGATCTTAAAAACCTCGTTATTTTTGTCTACTGCAACAGTATGAAGGTGCCATGAACACTTGAAATTTGGCTTGCTAATACATTTGTACGTTAACCTTTTTTGGTCGTTCTTCACTTTCTCCAATTTATATCCCGTTCGAAGACGATACTTATCGAGAGCTATACGAACATACTCAACACCACCATGGAAAAATTGATGTGTCATCAAAAATATCTGCCCAAGTATCTGAAATGTAAGTCTTTGCAACTTCATTACCTTCATCCATATAAATTTTCCTAGCCATTTGAAATAACTCTGAATATTGTCAACTTCGACAAAAGAACTAGAAAATCCAGCTTCAAATGAATCCACATGCAACACGAAAAAAAGAGATTTCATTCCACAGTGTAATGCGGCAAGACCATGGAGTGAAACATCGGCGAGAACTGGAACCTTCACATCATTCTGCATGTAATTAATAACAATGCTTGAAGGACTAAGCAATCTCCAATTGTTACAGATAGCCCACTTTAAATCGGCGATGGTTGAATTTAATGAAACCGTGTAAGAAATATGACTGCGTCTATAGTATACATGAGACTCACAAAATATGTCTACCTTTGGATCAGAATCAAAGGTAGAAATATTGAACCTGTGTCAAAAAAAAAAAAAAATCAAAAAAAAAAAAAAAAAAGCATAGTAGTTTTCATTAAAACAAGTACATACATTTTTTAAAACTAACATGTAATGGAATTAAAAAAGCCTGAACATGGACCAGTACATCTCGACATGTACTGCTTCAAAATCAACATGTAATGGCATTAAAAAGCTTGAACAAGGACCAGTACACATCGAGATGTACTGTGAAAAGAAGCTTCATCATAGAACAGTACATCTCGACATGTACTGGTTCAAAACTAAACATGTATTAAAAAGCTTGAACAAGGACCAGTACACATCGAGATGTACTGTGAAAACAACTACATATCACATGATACACCAGTACATTTTCGAAAAAAAACAAAACAAAAAGTAGATTCTAAACCAGATCCAAAACATATATATATAACTAAAAAATTGAAAAAGAGAAACATACCTAAAAAATTATTTGTATAACTACAAATTGTTTGGTTACAAATAACGTACAAATGTAGATTCATAGAAAAAAACAACAAAAAGTAAATTCTAACACAGAGAGAAAATTATATATAACTAAAAACTGAAGAAAAAAAAAACCTGCTCTACTCCATAATTAATCCAACAGAGAGAAACATACCCAGAAAAAAAGGACTAAAAACCAAAAGAAAACTAGATCTCTCAGAATTATGAAGATCTAGATCGAAAGCTAGATCTCTCAGAATCATGAAGATCTAGATACTTGATCAATTCACGGGAATAACAGAGATTACAAAAAAAATTCGTAAAAACTCTAAAAGAAAACGTACCCGATTTACAGTTGGATATCTTCAGAAAACTGCGAGTAGAAAACCCTAGAAAAAAACTTTAAGAAGAAACAGCGGGAGAGAAAAAGTGGATCTAGAAAATTTTGAAATTTTGATTTTCAGTTCTGTTTATACGGGTTAACCTGACAGGGGTATTATTGGGATTTAAAAATAAATCTTATTCGTTTGGCACGTGCGCCACCGTGTTTTTAAATTTTTGGACCACCGACCAAACCTGATTTTTCATTGTCCCTCCGGTTAAACAGACACTAATATATAGGACCTCCTACTAGTTTCTACTTCTGAGAACGAAATGGCTAAACTAAAGCCCAACGAGTTTACTAATATCTAAGGCCATCAAAGTAATTTTGCATCAATGTTTGACTAGTCAAACATTGACCTAACTATAGAGAGTGGACTTCTAACGGGAAGGGCACTTTATAAAATAAAAATATTTCGGGGGCAGATAAGTAAGTCGGATTTCAAAAGGGGGGCGCTTCATAAATTATCTCTTCTTTGTAACACATCTCAGGAATTTTGGTTCGATAATTCACACTGTTAGGTGAAGCATCAGTTGCTTTGTCGATGACCTCAGCTCCTTGTGCTATCGCTATTGGCTGAATTGCATTTGATGTAAATACCATAGCTTTGTCAAGGACGTCACCAGCTACCAATTCAAATTCACGTAGCCATACCAAAGTCTCGATATCCACTGTGTAGAAGATGTCGTACTCATAGCAAACTTCAGATAAATTGTATTTTCCACATCCAGCAATTAGAAAAAACATGTTGCCTTTATATCTATATGTAACTTCATCGTTGCAGCATCCAAATAAAAGATACATATGAGAGTATCTTGCCGCAGATTGCTGATGAGCTTCAGTCGCAAGTAATGGCCTGGTCCCATAATACGAATCCATCGATTTGTCCCCACCAGAAAGAAAACGCTGAGTACAGGAAGGCATTGTACTGTCATATGTAACAAACAAAATCTTCTTGCTTTCTGGCCAAAGGGTCTTGTCCATTGTAACTAAAGCAAACGCCTCATCACTGGGGTATACCAAAGTGCCATCTAAAAATTCAACTGGCTCTATATGACTTTCATAGTCCTGAGGTGTAGATAGTAGGTAGTGCAAGAAGGGATCAATTCTCAAGGAATGCATTTGAGTTATGAAACTTGTGGTAACTGAAAACAGAAGCATCAGGAAATAGGCAAACCTCTTCAAGGGAGTCGGTAGCATATGACCGTCTCAGCTGTCGACCATAGTCCTCAATTGAAATTGCAAGGATATATCATCTTCACATAAGTTCAACACCGAACAGTTAAGCATACTTTGAAACAACTTTGGCATCTCCCCCCTCTTCAAGGTAAATAACCAAATCATTAAAGCTTAGTGTCGTAGCCGTAGGATCATTTATAATTCGAATCATAGCCGTCAGATCCGGGGACCTCCGATGAAAATTGGTGTTACGCAACATTTGATGTGCGCCGTCAGATTCACAAAATCTCAAAATTTCAACCGTTAGATTGAGAGACGCTGCCGGACTAATACTTAATTTATAAAAGGACTTTGGTGCAAATAGCTTATAATTAGGTATTTACGAAAATGCCATTTTTATAAAAATGAAGATAAAATTTTAAAATATTCATATCTTTCAAATCATATGTCGTTTTTTTTTTAAATTTTATATATTTAGAAAGCCCTTCCAATTATCTACACAACGAGCATAAGTAATCATATAAAATTTTTAGTTTTTAATATATTCATGTCTCCTCCAAAGTTAGACATACTTTGTAAGTAAATTGAAAAAAAAAAAAACTACACTTCGATAAAAGTTAATATTACATCGACTTAGCAGGCAAGCGAGCAACAAGCTGCGCCGCAAGCCCCTTTTAAATTGCAAATCCTATCCTTTTAAATACAAACTCCCTTGATCCTGGAGTCATGACATTATTGTGCATAACTTTCTGAACCCTCTTGAGGAGTCCAACCGCTTCTGGAGCTAAAAAACCAAATGTATCAAAAGCGAAGGGAATAAAAGCATGTCCGTTGTCACAACAAGCTTTCTCATGTTTGGAGATCTTACCTGAGGCAGCCCGAAGTGCTGCTTGCCCGGCTGTGAACGTACCATGCCTTGAGCCCACTAAAGGAGAGACCCCAGTGAGGTCGACACATGCATGTTTTCCATTGACCCATCCAAAAATAAGAACATCTGCCGGTCGAAGTGTCGATCTTCCTTCAAGTGGATCCGTCAGAAAGTTAACAGCCGCTTCTTTCTTCGCGGAAATACCCGCTCTCCACAATATGTCATACAACGTATCCCGTACATGGTCATGTCTATATTTAAATCCCGGGTCTACCTTGCAATGAACTGCATGTTCTCCAAAGGGATCCAAATATCCAGTGAAACAAGCAGGACACTTTGTATCTGGTGGGTATAGGGGGATCATCAACCTGTATCTGAGAATGGCACTGTACTCCAAGGGCGACATCTTTTGTCCTAAGCCCTCAATCGGGATATCAAGAAGAAAATCTTGGGCATGTGGTGCCTGAAGGCAACCAAAAACTGCTTTTTTGTCTATCGGATAACCCGTAAACTCCATCTATGTTTTTAACTACCTTACCGAAAAGAGCACTCGCTAGAGTATTTTGGGCTTTAAAGGGGGCGGTGTTTTTATCGGTGAAGCTACTAAAGTCAAAATCAGGAAGAGTTACCTGCAATTTTTCCAAAGCGTTGATGAAACTATCATCCATGCCTTCTACCTCGCTGTCCCTTAGAATATGATCTTGCAGTCCCCATGATTGTACACGCGATGCAACAAGGGCATATTGGGATGCCTCACTGGCCGAATATAAGCCAAGTCCCCCGTACCTAATAGGTAGAGTTGATAGCCTCCACTGCAGATCTCCAAAGAATGAGCCCCCACATACCACAATATCCTCTATCACCTCTCTCAACCCTCCATAAAAGATCATTATTGCCTCCCCCATCCATTCTGGCTGGCAAACACGAAGCCCAAACAATAGCTTAGCAATACCCATACATGTACGAAGGAGTAGCAACTCACTCTGGGGATCCCGAAGTCTTGATAACATATGCATCAATTCTGCTGCCTTTTCTGCTCTCTTGATGGCGAATTCCTTCACAAACCCAGAGTCTAGACTGACGACACCTCCCAGCAATTTACCCCTCTATCCGGTCTTGAGATTTCGGTGGGGAACATACCATCACTTAACTTTCGTCCATCGCAAGAGGGCCAAAAAATCTATGTTTTCTTAATATTCAATATAAGCCCCAAAGCAGGACCCTCTGTTTGGATGACCTTGAGTGCCTTTGCCACTTCTGCAGTGTCACCAATAACAGTACCATCATCAAGGTACCATGCTTGTAAGGATAGTGCACAATGTTCTTTAATCCTCGTCACAAGCTGATGAAGCACTAACGAAAATAACAATGGCCCTAAAGGATCACCTTGTTGCACTCCTGTAGACGAATAAATGTGGTAGTCTCCAACGTACAACTTGCAGATTGACCATACAAATATTCTACCCATGGCGATATAGATGGACAATCTTTCGCACCTCAAGTAACATGGCCGTTCGGTTAACTAGATTGAAGGCATTTGTAAAATAACACTAAGGAAAAGATAGTATTGTCGACGTGCAATGCACGTGCACTCTACTTGTTTTTTTAATTCCATGAACCTGTGCAAACTGAGTTAGCAATTTATTGCACGAGACATATTTCTGCAGCAGTACTATATCAAATAGTTCATGTGTTTTATGAAATCCAACCATTTTCATCCACTGATAATTCAGAGCACCATTGTTTCGCTCTGGCTTTTTCACAAACACCATATCCACATGAAATAATGCAGCGCTTTTAAGAAACAAAAACTCTATAAAACCAAAATCTGATTGATATCCAAGTTTACGAATCAATCCAAAAAATTAATTCCCTATAAGAATTCGATGTAGCTTCATACTTTCCACGATCGAACAGTGAACAACTATCGTTAATATGAAAATAAAAACGATCTGTACATGAAAATTGATTGATTAATGGCAAGTTATTTTGAAACACCAGAGTCCCCATCAAACAACTCCAATTAGTAAAAGAAAATATTTCGAACTTTGGAGGTTCTTCATGAGTTTTCTGATTGGTACTGTTGATTTGAGAACCTACTGTCTCAATTGGAAGGATTTTTGCTTCATGAGGTTCCAGAATTATTGTAGCTTCCTTTTTCTCTATTAATAACGAAGAAACCACATCAAAATTCAGATACTCAACCTGTTTTTCTTCTGATGGAGTTGAAACAGTCATCAAATCTTGGATGATAATTTCTTCTTCAACTGGGCTTGACGCGTGGTTGAAAATTGGGTTAATAATAAAAGATATTGGGCTTGGATCAATAGATTGTGGAGCGGAAGTAGAAGTGGATTCTAAAACTGCCGGTTTTGTGTATCCAACAATTACCTGGGAATTACTTTCATCCTGCTCAATGGGACTTGCTTTAAGAGTTTCAGTAAGAGAAAACTCAACTCCACATGTAGAAACCGAAGGCTGCTTAGAGTCTTCACCCACACACAATTTGTCTGATGTGTTTTCAATAGCCCTCGAGTTTCCCTCAAGTATTAAGGAGATATTATCAAGGTTGTCTGTATAATTTGTTAATATAGTTTTGTCAAGATCATCACCATCTGGTTGAAAAAGATTGATGGATTTGATCACACTCTTTTACCTTGGATCCTGAACCATACAACAAGTACAAGAAAACAAGACATTATAACCCAACTCACATAGTTGACCAATAGTACATGTATAAGCTACTTCGGAAATAGTGTTGCACCGAACAATATGGCTAGGAGATATGAATCGAGAACGAAAGCTACGAAGAAATCCTGGCCATGTTTTTTCTCCGAAAAAGGCTTCACCAACTATATACCAAATCTCTGCAGCACCATTAAGATGGACAGCAACTAAGGGATCTTTCTGAGCATCACTTATACCTTGAAAACTGAAGTATAGTTCCGCTTCAAAAATCCAGGCTTCTGGATCGTCATCACCAACATATACTAGGAACTTCAAACTAAGGAACATCATTTATTTTATTTTATTTTTTGATAGAAACTAACGAAAGAGATTGATAGGGAAAAAATGGGGTAAAAACTGGTCTCAGATCGAACTGCTCTGATACTAGATGTTAGGATCCGACACCAATATGTAGAACCCTAATGAGATATATCCTTTGAATTGGGGATTAGCCACCTCTTTTGTGAACAAGATATAAAGAAACTGATTTGTATTGTTTGATGATTAAACCCTAGAACAAACTATGAATATATATAACGATAATAACTTGACTCTTAAGCAAATACTAATTAAGGAAATATAAATATATTCCTAAAATAACTAGACTCTCGTCGCAACATAACTAAACAACGAACGATGTAAAAAATATTTACTTGTTCCGAAGATTTATAATCATTAGCCATCGTCAAAAGTTTACCAGGCGGTATTGTCGATTGTGTACACCGTCGTACTGGCTTCACACTTTTATCCGCCATCAACAATCAACAAAGAGAAACCACAAAACTCATTTATCAAAGATCTATGTAATTCAAGTGGATTCATTCATATTAAAATTAAGGTCAAAAATTTGTAATTAGAGAAAGAGTGAGTGACTTCCTTAACACTCTTCATATTCTATGAGAAGTTAGGTGGTGGGTGAAGAATGGAGTGTCCCTCCCTTCGTTCCCCCCACCCCCGCCCACAACCCCACTAGGGAAATAAGTGCACGCTTAACATAATCACTCTTGGTACACGTGGATGTACCAAAAAAAATATCGGAGGTGCAAAAAAAACCCGCAGAAGAATAGATAACCAAAGAAGAACCCTGAACCAAAAAATATCGGAGATTCGGAGGCGCCCAATCAAAAAGAAACACACCAAAAAGCTGAATAAATAAACCTAGATGTTCAAAACAATTGTTTGACCTACAGTCATATAAATTACAGGCTCGCGAGTTTCCTCAATTATCTGTTTGTGATCCATTGTTAGACGTACTGATTAGAAAACCCTAGGTCGATCATACTGGGCTTACTTTTGGGGGTTTGATCGCAGGAGCGTACATTGGCACGAAGCTATGGTTGCAGGTCAAACTTCCATTGTTGATGGTGGCGATGTCCGGCATGCAGATGATCCTAACAACGAGAAAACTTTGGAGGTAATTAATTTTTTATTTCATACCAGAATTTCAAATTAAAAACCTTTCAGAAAATTTAAATTTCGATTTTGTGATTACTTTTGAAAAAGGCGCTTATAGATGTTTTTGCTGTGTTTACTATTTCTATTTGTACTAGCCTCTTTTGTTTAATTTTGTTTCCACTTATTCACTGTTCTTTTTGAGATTCAAATAAAACAAAAGCTTGATTTCTCGTTTTGCTTATTATTAGTACAATTTTAGTTGGATGCCATTTAACTCTTGGATGATCCTGGCTATGAACCAGGATCTTTTCATGTCTGAGGTGTGTCTATTATTGTAAGCTGGGTGTGTATTCTTCTTGTAAGCTGGGTGTGTATCCTTGGCATGTTATACTATTTCTGACCTTTCTCGGCAAGATCCTTAGCATGTTAAACAAGTAGCTTTACTGATTGCATGTGGTATGTTTGTATTGTACAGATGTTGTTTAAAGACCTAAAGTTTGGTGATAGACACCCTCAGCCACCTCAGCCTAAAGTTATAGATACCTTTGGTGATAGTACTGCTTCTGAAGAAGATACTGATTCTCAGCCTACTCCTCAGCCTAAAGTTATATATAGCTTTGGTGATAGTACTGCCTCTGAAGAAGATACTGATTCGGAAGTACAACTAAAGAAGCGGATATGGAAAAGAAGATAACAAATATTGCACATCTCCAGTGTATAAGTTCTTGGCATAAGGGTACGGGAAAGGAAGTGCCCCCCTTACATCTGGTTAATAGAAATAGAAGGCTTTACTGTGTAATGACAGATGGGTTTTTTAGAAAGGGAAGAAGAGGAGTATTGTGAAGGGGTGATTGTGAGAGTCTGGTCCTAGCCACAGAGGGCATTCCTTTAAGAGAGAGAGAGAGAGAGAAAAGTAGAGAGAGGTCAACCAAAAATGGGATCCCTTTCAAATACTTTTCTCTGGATATTTATAGAGATCTCTCTCATGCCATGGTGACATGTGTCCCACAAGCTATTTATTACGAAAATGTCATTCCTTACACTTGGCTTTCTAATCCACACTTAGACCTTTCCCTACTTGGGCCTCCCTTGGGTTAGGGTTTGGGCCTTTATAGTCCTTTATGGACTTGGGGTATCCACATTAGTCCCCTGACGGCTTGGGCCGACGGTAACGTTGGGTTAGTCGTCACCCTCAGATAACCCAAGTCTCCTGACGGTTTCATATTCCGTAACTATCACCACACTCGATCGTGGGGGCGCACGTCCTGTTAATGGGATGGTTACATGTTCTGTCTTGGCGTCTCCTCACTTAACCCTTTTACCTTCTCTCCTCCTCTTATGAATAAAGTCCTTTGTTTTTCACTGCAGTCGCTTTCTCACCTCTTTCCTTCACTCGATCTCCCTTAATCATGAGCGCGCATGAGAGTTCATCCGATGATCAAAGAGGGTTCCGCGACCCCAACCTTGAGGACGCGGACCTTCAAGAAGACGTAGAAGACATAGGCGAGGCGGGGGCGGATGTCGTTAATCCCCCCGTCGTAATACCTCTGCCCCAGAGATAGGACGGCTTATACTCCGCGAACCAATTTTCAAAGGACGCCGGTCTTTCAGTCCGCGCAGCAACCTACCCCCACGAGAACCTCCGAAACTATCCGCAAGACTACTTAAACTCTCGTTTGATAAATGCTCTTGAAACCACCCGTCCCAATTTATACTTTTGTGATGATTCATCGTTATGACTAGGGATTAGTCCCCAAGTTTAACTATTTTATATTTGTATTGGAAATGTGAGAAATTGCGCATACATGGATTCAAACGCATACGACTATAGCGCGTTAGTGAGGTAGTTGATAGTTTTGGGATCGAGGTGTAAATGAGTTGAATTTGGAGGGAAAACACCGATATATTTAGGGTTATCAACACATTAGTCCCCTTACTGTTGAGGAGGCGCCGTCTCTTCAACAGTCACTAGTTGATAACTATTTGAGGCAGAAGAGTGTTGCGTGAGTATAAACAAGTATGCTTTTGGTTTTATTTTTCTCGATCACTTATATAGGTTCAATGGGAGTAGAAGGCGAAAGGGGTGTTTTGTTCAAAACAGAGAGATGGTAAATAAATGCCTCGCGTTTTAATATTTGCACCTACTTGTGTTGGTTGATCGTTTGACATTTTGAGATGATACGCTCGAGTCCCCATTCCGCTTATGAGTTAGCTTCTTTTGTTTAGTTGGCTTCTTATGTGCAGCGGAAGTTCCTTTTCTTTTATAGTGCAGTCCCCAGTTGCAACTATGCAAATCCCGCATGTTTTGGGCAAGAATTCCCGCATGGTGGACCATTTTAGGCAAATTCTTATATACTAATTGTTGAGTAGAAGTTTGTCGCGTACAGCTGAGATCATATTTAAGTATTCTTCAAAATTTCTTTTATTGACAGGGCGCTGATTGATAGTGTAATGGTGAACTCGAGTGAGTACTAGGTGGAGAAAGTGGAAAGTGCGAAAAGAATAATAATGTGTAGTAAGAAAATGAGTATGCGCGCCCAAAGCGATATTTTCTGTTAAAAGGTAGCAAATGACTATAATATCAAAGGATGAGAGAAGTCCCTGATATGCCGCTTTGAGGCTAGTTGAAAGGCGCGTAGGCCTAGGATAAATTGATTTGGTTGTTGCATAAATGAGACGTGTCGAGGCATTTTTTGTATAAAAAATTCTTTCACTGGTAGGGCGCGTGTTAGGCGACCCTCCAAGCATGTTCCAATAGTTTGATAAATAGTGTAGATAATCAGTTGGTATTACGCCTCGAGCGTGTTCCAATAATGTGATGGATAACCGTTGGTATAACGCCCCGAGCGTGTTCCAATAAATGTGTCGCATAACCATTGGTATAACGACTGTCTTAGAGTGGCCGCTTTATCAGGCGGACCACCGAGCGTGTTCCAATAATGTGTTGTATAATCCATTGGTATAACGCCTGTCTTAGAGTGGCCGCTTTATCAGGCGGACCACCGAGCGTGTTCCAATAATGTGTTGTATAGTCCATTGGTATAACGCCTGTCTTAGAGTGACCGCTTTATCAGGCGGACCACCGAGCGTGTTCCAATAATGTGTTGTATAATCCATTGGTATAACACATGTCTTAGAGTAGCCACTTTATCAGGCGGACCACCGAGCGTGTTCCAATAATCCATTGGTATAACGCCTGTCTTAGGATGGAGGCAGTTAAGAGAACCACCGAGCGTGTTCCAACAATTTGGTAAATGGTGTTGCCAAGATAGCGTTTTCATGCACATACATATTCTCAAGTAGAATAGATAAAACTAACTATCATGGTGAATTACGGA
>JAJJMA010311860.1:0-12540 GCA_023529015.1 Papaver nudicaule
TTTGCCTATCCCATAGCATTTGAAGCATATTTCAGATCAAAACAAAAAGAAAATTGCTTTAAACATATAGAAAAAGAATGTCGATAGGCAGATGTCATTATAATAAAGGGGTAAAGTCGTTGAGTGATGACACATCAGTAATAAAATCTTTCATATTAGCAGTGCTGGTTAAGTTATGAGTGTAGTGTAGGTTAACAGTGTGTGCACCCTTTGTATACGTTAGTCTTCCTGGTTTAGTCTCGTGTGTGTCACACATTTGGTCTTGTGGGTGTCATTTCCTTTCTGTTGTCTATATGTACTGCTCTCTTTCCTCTGTTGCTGCTTAATGAAAACAGATCTCATTCTCCTCTCAATACTGATCACCATGATCACTCTATGAGTGTTATCATGGTATCAGAGCTCGATTCAGCTTAACAGCTCTTGATCCTAGTTTGATCTTTTCTTTTTTCTTCGATTTTTTACTATTTTTTGGTGATCAATTTTGAGAGTTGACTTTTTTGTTGGTGATTTTTTCAAATCAAAATCACTCAAATCCTGTTCTCTGATCTGTTTTCCAAGCTTCTTCTTTACAGATTCAGTTTATAACTGTGTTCAGCTTCCTTTAGTACTCTTCTTTTTTCGTTCCTCTTTATGATTACTGAGTTTCCATCGGATTTTACAATGGAAAACCCTCTTGCACCCCGTTCTATTGTTGATCTTTCTCTTACTCAACTGTCTAGTTTTATCACTTTCAAGCTCAAGGAGGATAATTATTTTACTTGGCGTAATCTTCTTCAACCTATATTGATAGGTACAATCTCATGAGATTTCTTAATGGGTCATTTCCATGTCCTGCTATGTACACCAATGCTCGACATGAAGCTAATCACACTGTAAATCCAAGTTATCGTGCTTGGATGGACGAGGATGCGTATATTAGGCTGTTACTTCACTAATCGATCTCTGATTTTGTCATTATCTACTTCTCTAGATGTACTACTTCTCATCAGCTGTGGAGATCCATTGAAGACAGGTTTACTAGATCATCTTCAACTCATTCCATTCAGCTCAGAACTCGCTTGCTTCTGTCTCGAGGTGATAAGTCTATCCCTGCATTAATTAATGAAATCAAGATGTTGGCTGATCAACTAGTTGTTGCTGGTGATCCTGTTTCTGATAGGGATATTGTGGTTGTTACTTTAAAAGCCTTAAACTCTGACTATATACCTTTTGCTGCTTCTATGAGACATAGGAATCCACCAATTTCTAGTATTGAGCTTCATAACAACTTGTTAAGTGAGGAAACTGTTGTGAATGAAATGCATAAGAAGAATACTACTGATATGGATGACATGGCTTTTGCTGCTAATTACAATGCTCAGAGAGGTGGTTATAATAGAGGGAGTTTCAGGGGAGGATTTAGAGGTGGTAGAGGTGGTCGTTTTCCTAATCCCAACTATTTTCAGAGGAACAATGCACCCAGAAGCTATCCTACTACTTTTGAAACCTGTCTGTCAAATTTGCTTAATTACTGGTCATGATGTTCTAACCTGTGCTCAGAGATTGAATATTTCTTATCAAGGGAGAGCACCACCACCAAATCTAAGTGCTATGTTAGCTGCAGCTGACATCTTTGATGATGAGACTTGGTATGCAGACAGTGGAGCTAATAATCACATCACACCAACTTCTGATACTTTATCATCCTCTACTCCTTATGATGTCCATGACACTATTGCCACTGCTAGTGGTTCAGGTATGAAAATAACTTACTCTGGCTCTTCTTGTAGAACTGTGCTTGATCATTCCTTTTACCTCAATGACATTCTGCTTGTGCCTTCTTCCTCTCATAATCTTCTTTCTGTTCATAAGTTATGTGACTGTGACTTGACATTCAACTCTTTTGGTTTTACTGTGAAGGATCTTTTGACTGGGAAGATTCTTTTACAAGGATATAGAAATGGACTCTACCCAATAAGATCCAGCTCATCTCATAAAGCCCTTTCCTCCACTCTGATTGATAGTGAGCTGCTACATAGGAGATTTGGGCATCCCTCTTTTCAAACTCTACAGAAGCTCTGTTATAGGCTTAAATTATCTAATATTTCTAATAAGCCTTTCTTTTGTAATGAATGCAAACTTTGTAGGAGTCAGAAATTGCCATTTCAGGTCTCTTGTAATGCTGCAACTAAGCCTCTTGAACTATTACATTTAGACTTATGGGGTCCATGTCATACACCTTCTCTTTCTGGTTATCTTTATTATGCCAACATTTGTGATGATTTTTCAAATATTGTTGCATTTTTTTCCTTTGAGAAGCAAGTCTGAATTTAAGGAAGTTTTGCCTATCTTTATTACTCAAGTAGAAAACTTATTATCTCTTTATGTTAAACAATTAGGACAGATGGAGGTGGTGAATTTGTAAAATCCATTCTCAAGGCATACTTCAATTCCAAAGTTATTTTTCATGAAATGACTTGCCCTCACACACCAGAGCAAAATGGGGTGGCCGAGGTGAAACATAAACACATTTTAGGTGTAGCTAGAACTCTTTTACTTCAATCTGGATTGCCTGTATCATTCTGGGTTCATGCATTTGAAACTGCCAACTATCTTATTAACAGGCTTCCCACTAGATCAATTGGTTTTGTTTCTCCACTTGAATATATGTTTCACAAACCTCCTAACTATGAGGAGTTAAGAGTCTTTGGTTGTTCTTGTTTCCCTTGGCTAAAACCCTATACTTCCAACAAACTTCAACCCAGAAGCAAACTATGTATATTTCTTGGATACAGTGCAAATCAAAAAGGTTATCAATGTTTTGATCCAGAGACAAACAAAATTTTCATTTCCAGACATGTTGTCTTCAATGAAAAAGATTTTCCTTACTTAAATAGTGTTCAATCATCAACTCTGCCTACTACTTCTGAGTCTGAATTGTTTTCTTCTACTTCTGACACTACCTTATTACCTTCTTCTTCTTCTTCCTCTCCAAGTTCTCTATTACCTTCTCCTAATCCTTTAGTTCATCCAATTCCTACTGTTTTTCCTCCACATAACACTCTTCCTGTCATTACTAATGATCATAGCATGACTACAAGAGGTAAGAGTGGTATTTTTAAGCTTAAAGCTCACTTTTCTACTAAATATCCTTTGATTCTTGTTTTGATCAGTGAAACTTAAGAGGTTGCTCCTACAAGCTTTACTGTTGCAAATAAACTTCCTAAGTGGAGGTTATCCATGAGTGATGAAAACACTGCTCTTAAGAATGCAGACACTTGGGATTTAGTTGAACCAGAGGATTGGATGAACATTGTGGACTGTATGTGGGTGTACAAAATTAAACTCACTCTGATGGGAAGTTTGAGAGAAGAAAATCAAGACTTGTTGCTAAAGGGTGTTCACAAAGAGAGGGAATTGATTTTGAAGAGACATTTAGCCCTGTTGCCAAACCAATTACAACTAGAATCATTCTTTCTATAGCAGTTCAATTTAATTGGGAGATAAAGCAACTTGATGTAAGTAATGCTTTTCTCCATGGAGATCTGAAGGAAGATGTATATATGAGGCAACCACCTAGTTTCAAAGACCCTGACAGGCCACATTTTGTTTGCAAGCTCAAGAAATCCATTTATGGCTTGAAGCAAGCTCCAAGGGCTTGGTATGACAAGTTAAGTAGTGCTCTGCTTTCTCTTCAGTTTACTTTTTCTATTGCTGATATATCTTTGTTTATTCATAGAGAGGGTGCTCAGATTACAATAGCCCTGGTCTATGTTGATGATATTCTCATCACTGGTTCTTCCAGTTCTTTTGTTCAGTTGGTGATTAAAAATTTACAACAACAATTTCCTATCAAGGATTTGGTTCAATTACACTATTTCCTTGGGCTTGAGGTGCACAGATCTTCTGATACTCTTTTTCTCTCCCAAACAAAATATGATGTGGAGTTGTTACAAAGAACTGATATGGATGGTGCCAAACCTTGTCTCACACCTGTTTCTGCTACTTTAAAGCTAAGCAAGGATGATGGTGAACTTCTTGAAAATCCCACTGAATATAGATCCTTAGTTGGTGCTCTGTAATATCTAACTTGGACTAGACCTGACATTGCCTTTGCTGTGAATTTGGTATGTCAGTTCATGCAGCATCCAAGATTTGTCCATCTTACAGCTGCTAAACGCATTCTCAAATATGTCAAAGGAACTATTTCTCATGGGATTCAATTCAGTAAAGGAAAGTCTCTTATTCTTGGCTTCTCAGATGCAGATTGGGCAGGCAGCATTGATGACAGGCGTTCTACTGGGGGATATTGCATTTTTCTTGGTCCAAATTCTATTGCTTGGTCTGCTAAGAAACATCGTACAGTAGCCAGAAGCTCAACTGAAGCTGAGTATAAAACTCTTGCCAATAGTGCTGCTGAGATTGTCTGGATCTGCTATTTACTGCAGGATCTTCACTTTAAGATTCCTGGTATTCCTCGTCTTGCCTGTGACAACATCAACTCTATTTCTTTGGCTTCCAATCCAGTTCTCCATTCTAAGATGAAGCATGTACACATTGATTTTCATTTCATAAGGGAATTGGTGCAGGCTAAAGCTCTTGATGTGTTTTATGTATCTTCATTGGAGCAGATTGCTGACATTTTTACTAAAGGGTTGCCAACTCCAAGATTTGAGGCTCTGCGGTCCAAACTCAAGGTTGCTCCACCACCCTTGTGTTTGAGGAGAGGTATTAGCAGTGCTGGTTAAGTTATGAGTGCAGTGTAGGTTAACAGTGTGTGCACCCTTTGTATACGTTAGTCTTCCTGGTTTATGTCTCGTGTGTGTCACACGTTTGGTCTTGTGGGTGTCATTTCCTTTCTGTTGTCTATATGTACTGCTCTCTTTCCTCTGTTGCTGCTTAATGAAAACAGATCTTCTCCTCTCAATACTGATCACCATGATCACTCTATGAGTGTTATCATTTCAAATTCAAAAAAAGATAAGAAAAGAGAACGCTGATATCTAAGAACTTGATCTCCTTCTGTCTTCATAACGTGAGAAGTGTTTAAGAGAGTCTTTTCTCTTTTAACGGCCGTGTAACACAGCTGCCAAAACTTTTGTTGTACACGAAAAGATTAATAGCAGTTAACATGACCCCTTTGGGGAATATGTCACCAAACCAGCGAAGTCACGAAGTAGTACACTACGTGGGGGATAAAAGCCCGTACCTTTGTGAAACCTGGAGCCATGGAAAAAAATTGGCGGCAAATTGGTAGGGACTACCAAAGAAAGATACAAAAACAACCAAACCCAATTGCTATGGAACAATTTGTTTTCAGGATAATAAAATAATTGTTGTATTTTTCTCTTTATAAAAAAATCACATGTGTTCAATTATGTGATCTGCTGGTCTGTATCGGCCATAGGGAGTTGGAAAGTTTGTTTTTTATCATTTAAAAAGCCTTTAGAAAAAGAGTTATATGAGTAAAGAAAAACAAAACAAAAATGTCTTTTTTTTAAAAAATATTTAGATTTAAATAAGTATAATGGATGGAGAAAGAGAGAAATCTTACTGATAGATGTTGTATCATTACATAGATGTAGTATCTAGGTCAATCGCCTAGCTTCAAATGTAGATGTAGCTCTCCCGTCGATGACCATTGTGTCTAGGTCAATCGCCTCATTAAAACCTCGCCAGGAAAACCCAATGGGACAAAGCCTGAACTAAGGAAAAAGAGTACAGTATTGAGAATACTTAGAACAGAGTTGAACTCGCATATGTTGCCTCGTTAAAACCTTGACAAGGAAAACCCAGTGGGACAAAATCTTGACGAAGGAAAAATAGTACAACGCGATAAATCCGGATGTACGCCTTTGCTGATGCTGATGATGAATAATGATCTCGCTTCTTTCTGGAAGTTGTTTCGCTTGACATACTATCGTGTTTAATTTCTTTGATTCCGATGCATTTCAGTAAAGTCTTCAGCATTCAGCATATACGCCAAGTGTACTTGTTGTTGTTGTCTCGTTAAAAACCTTGTCGAGTAACAAAACCCCGTGGGAAAAACAAATCTCGATCGAAGGGAAAAAGAGTACAACACAGCTTCACATTTCGAATCAAAATATGTCGACATCATATCCTTAGATCCTCCCCCTGATGTCGGCATCTCCCCCTGATTTCATTCTGGATAGTCTCTAGAGAATTTCATTAGTTATGAGCTTTTCGAAAGTGAATATAGGTGATGACTTACAAGTCCACCATGTCTCCCCCTGATTACTTTCAGCGAAGAAGAGATTATTGTTCCTTCATAATCAACAAATTTTCGATTGCACTTCTGGTATTGCAGTTGTCTCATTAAAAACCTTGCTGAGTAATAAAACCCTGTGGGAAAAATTAACCTCAGTGAAGGGAAAAAGAGTACAAAGTACCACTAGATGCTCCCCCTGACGTTGGACAATTTCTCTAGTCCAATACAATCATGGGAGTTTGAACAATTTCTTTAGTTCAATATTGTGGGACACTTCCTTTAGCCCAATGCAGTTAGACAAGTTCTTAGTCCTCTGCAGTTATGCAATCATGGGAATCAAATAATTCATTTAGTCTTATACTATTCACACGTAATCATGGGAGTTCAGATAGTTTCTTTTAGTAATATACTTCTCACGTGTTCTTCAAATGTGGACTTAGACAATGACTTAGTAAATAATTATGCCACGTTTTTAGAAGACATTGTTGCTGCTGATTGTAAAATAACATCGGTGATATACGATGTGTTATCACCCTTGATATACCCTTGGTTGATTATTTTGATGCAAGCTGCATTATATTGGTAAATGCAAGTTGGCTCTTCAGTGGTAGAACTCAAACCACACGTCCCTCAAATATGTGTAATGATAGACCTTAACCATATACACTTACGAACCATCTCATGTAGGATAATGATCTCAAAGTGGTTTATGGAGGTAGCCACTAGGGTTTTCTTGGTCAAACTCCAGGAAAAACATATATCCAGTTTGGGATCGACCGTTATGTGGGCGGAGAGGTACCCATCATCAGCAAAACCAACCAAAATATTATCAGGGGTTTCAGGGTAAGAAGTTGCAATTACATTAGAAACTCTTCTTGCGTTTTCATAGGGATAAAACAAACCCAATGTTAATGGTACCTTTTAGGTATGTAAAGATATTCTTGATATCATTCCAATGACTCTGCGTTGGCGCTAAGCTATATCTAGCTAACAAGTTCATTGAGAACGAGATAATTTGGTCGAGTACATTGTGCTAAGTGTAATAATGTGCCTATTGCACTTAGATAGGGATATTCGGTTCCTACCACATCTTCGTCAGCTTTCTTTGGACGAAATGGATATTTATGTACATTTTAACTTCGACCAATCATGGGAGTGCTAGCCGGATACATTTTCCAGATTAAATTGCATGAGTATCTTTTGGACATATGCAGACTGGTGGATTAATATTCCACAAACTCGGTGTTCTAGTTTAAATCGTAGACACGTCAGAGTTTTCCCAAGATCTTTCATCTCAAATTCGGATTTTCAAATAGCTCGTGGTTTCTGTAACTTCGTCAATAGTGCCTACTATGTTCATATCGTAGACAATGACAGCCAAATCCGGAACTCGTTTTCTTTATAAATACGCAGGGGTACACTAACTATATATCCCTTCCCAATCAAATAATCACTTAGACAGGTATACCACATCCGCCAGGATTATTTTAATCCATAAAGTGAGCGTTTCAATTGAATTTCATACGCACTCCGTGGTTTAGAGTTACTTGATTTGGGCAATGTAAGGTCATCTGACACTTTCATAAATATCTCTGAATGAAGATCCCCATAGAGATATGATATAGCCACATCAATAAACTTAATTTCAAGTCTTTCTGAGACTAGTAAAAACTCTATAAGCGATCCAGGGGTTTGTGAGAAACCTCGCGCCACAAGGCGAGTCTTTGTATTTTGAGACTTCATTATTCTCACTAAGCTTTGTGACAAATAATAATATATGTCCCTCAGGATTTACACTTGGTGGTTAGCACTACCATACCAAATACCTGTATATTTATCAAAGAACTTAGTTCTTCCTGGATTGCGTAGGCCAATATGCTCTATTTAATCAATATAAAGCATGGTTCGATCTCATCGTGCTCTACTTCTGGAGCAACTATGTATGAATTATATCATCACTATGCATGCATGATCATCTTCTTGACTCATGTGCATTCTCATAATCCAATAGGATTTCATTGTTCTCTAGAATCATTTAAAACTTCGGAGCGTCCTCCAGTTTGATTCATGGACATATTTAGAGACAATATTATGAGATTATTTCAGATGACATAAATAGTTAGATTGTGCCTTACTCAACCACTTTCTTTCTAGGTGAGTATTAATCGAACCTGGTGGTCTCTCCAACACCCTTGATGGAGCCACGGCCTCAACCACATTTCCACAAAGTGTAGTTGCAACACCTTAGTTTATGGTGCATATCCTTAATTAAGGATTTCTAACCTTGCAGACACTTTTGCAGTTGGTGTGATCTCGTCACTTTAGCGATATCAGTAAATGCACCAGGAAATTGAAACAGTCATATTTTGAATATCGATATTTCGTTTCACTTCATTTTCACATCGTGAAGTGTGGGGATCAAGATGAGACAACGTGGGAAACACACCACAACAATTCTTGTCGTTCCCATAGAAAATCCTTTTCCTTACCTCCCCCTAACGACGGGAAGGTTGTCTCATCAAAGTGACAATCCGCAAATCTAGCGGTAGAGAGATCGCCTGTCAAAGGTTCAAATTAGCGGACAAACATAAATATTTATTCGTCTTTATTTACCCATCTTAGTACGCTGTGGGGGGCGTAATAGGCACATATACTGCACAACCTATAATGCGTAAATATGTGTAAATACAAAATATCAGGCTCATATCCAGTTACCAATTGGTACGCACGAAATGGTTGGCTAGCAGTGGGTATAAAGCGAATAAGTAAAGCTGCATGCAATATGACGTGCCCTCAAGCAGTAACAGGCAGGTTTGTAGCGCATAACCAGTGCCCTAGCTATCATCTAAACCTTTTGATGGTAGCTTCTGCGAGACCATTTTGAGTTTTTATGGGGTACGAGATGCTCTATGTAAATTTCATTGGACATAAAAAAAATCATCAAGTCATTTAGATGTGAATTCTCCAGTTTTTTCAAGCCTGATAGACTTAATTAGATAATCAGGGTGGTGAGCCCTTAAACGTATAGTTTGTGCTGGGAGCATTGCAAATGCAGCATTTCTTGTGGACAAAAAAAGTATCAGCCATAATCATAAAGTACATGAATGGTCCGCACTCTGGCACTATAGATCCACAAATATCACCTTGTTTTTTCGTAAAAATGGAATGTTTTCTTTGATATCTTTTAGCATAGGATGGTCTCGATCCTGTTTTCGCTAAAAAGCAAGCTTTGGGAAATAAGTAATGTGCCTTAGACAAGGACAACAAATAAAATGGGAGAAAATACCCTTGAATTACTTTACAAGGCGAAGGTTGCACTTCACTTACTTTAGAAGGCAAAAATTGTGCATAAGTTACTTTAGATAGCACAATGTTCTCTGCATTAACAATATTTTGTCCCATTTATTCTAGAAAATGGATGTCTGTGTGAGTTCTTTTAAAAACATTGATCATCATATAACGACTTGGGTGCCCCCAATCGGTCGTGCCAAAGCTTGTAAGAGTCACTTTTTAACATTTCATAGTTGATAACTACGTGGGATTCGACAATCCTTATCGTAGTGGTGCACAAACCACAAGAGTGACTCAGTAACTTCTCTAAAATGCGTTTTCTTGACATGCATTAGAGACAATATTATTCAATTCCATTTTCACAGTTGTTTTCGAAGGATAATTGCTTGCATGGATATCCTTGAAACTCAACAAGGTGCGATTTAGCTCTTGGTGTCTGTGACTTTAATCGTTGTGCTATTTGGCAACAATAATAACTTGAGATGATTTAATCATCATAGTTACAAAGGTATTGTAAAGTGTTCAACTCAACAAACAATTGCCTATTTTGAAGATAGTGTTGGTGGTTCCACTATCAACTAGACATTAAAACAGTACATATATAACATTGATAGACAAGGAATATGTACATAAAATAACCAAGCATATGATATCAGAAAAGTAAACATATGAGGGAAGCAAGCAATCCATAAAGTTACTAGACTAATCATAAAGTTACCAGACTAATCAAACGAATGTTTACTATAATCAGTGCTTTAGGTAGGAAAGATTTGTATCTCGTACAAAACTAAAGTTGCAGTCCTGATAGTTGTAGCCCAGAAACTAAACTTCTGGAGGCCCTACTACGAAAATATTGAAGGCCTTTCTATTAACATAAAGGCCCTGCTTTGACCGTAAAATATTGAAGGCCTTGCTACAAACAAAGTATGTGGGCACAACAAGTCTAACATATTGGAGGCCCATTGGTGAACGTTTGAACTAACCCAATAGGGTGAACTTGGATACAAGTGAGTTTAGGGCCTACATGCCCCGTGAACTGAACCAATGAGTTGTAACAATAGTCTGTGAAAAGCTCGTACTAACCACTACGAGAACTTGTTGGGTATAACAACTCGGGCTGGACTACCACGTGTAGGTCTGGTAGGATCGAATTACTATGCGGGGATCCAGAATGATCGGCTACTCTCATAACAGACTTGCAAAACAAAGCATGGTGTGACAGACTAGCCAGTCAAATCAAAGCCTAGCATGGTATAATAAACTACCAAACCAAAGCATGGTGTAATATATACTAGCGAACCAAATCAAAGGCAAGCATGATAAACACAATTTGTACACCAAAAGGTTTCACAATCATAGCATAAAGTGAAATGCTTAAGTCAACCTAGTGGATAAAGTGTCTATGTTCAACTACATGCATGCAGGTTCCACTAATTCTCAGGTAGGCTTGGGTTACCTTAGCAAAATATACCTCAGACGTGGTTAGACTAGTCTTTCGGTACTAGGCTAAGGCTTGTGGTGGTTCAGCTGGTAAATCCCATAAGGACACCGGCACGGGTTCAGCTTACTAGCCACATGTTTCGCTAAAAATCGGACGTCTGACGATGCGAAATGGAATGCAAATATGTACGTGCTTATGCTTATATATTAATAAAATAAATAAAATCAAAGCATGTACAAAATAAAGGTGTACTAAGCATAGGCACATATTAAAATTAACTGTCGGCACAAACATGGAACGTGATTAAACCTGATAGGACCAAAACCAAATTTTGGTTCTAGTTTCATATAGCTGAAACCAGACCGGCTTTGTACCTATTCTAGTAAGGTTAAATCCGGAACAGGAAAGGACCAAGGCATAAGGACCGGCTTTGTACCTACACGGTGCGTGGAGGTCACTTTTTACTATGTGGGGGCCATGTCGGTTAGAAACAGGGCCTGCTATACGCGACTGTATATGGGTTTCAACGAAACGTTATCGTGACGGGTGTTCTCGATGGTTACCATGGATTTTGGGAAACAATTACAAAATCACCAAGTATAACTAAGTTTAAAATCTGGGTTTACACAAATGCTGGTATCATCTGTATGTGTCGCAGCCATGTAAAAAGACCACACCAACCAATATGAAACGTGTACACAACAACCATGTAATCATGTACATACAAAGAACACCATGGCAGACATAAGATCATAATAATGGTTTAGTCATACCTCTTGCGTTTGATTGAAAAATCAGATGTATAGAACCAACAGATATAGGCTCCCCGGATACAGCTAGATCCAGTGCTCAAGCGTATTCCAATGGATTGAAAAGATAATATAAGTATCAATGGATTTGTAGATTGGACTTTACAGTGTAGAAAAAATCAAAATAACTTGAGGTATCACATTCATAAGGTATTTACGATCGATGTATATAAAAAAAATCAAATTCAACTTAGCTCTGCGGTATAACTTCGAGAGAAAAAAACGGCCACGGCTAGGGTTAGAGCTTCGTGCATGATAACGTAAAGAAGTATAATGGATGGAGAAAGAGAGAAATCTTACTGATAGATGTAGTATCCTTTATATACAAGTAAAGGGGAAACCCTAAGTCTCTACTTGGACCGCACATCCATGGGCCAAAAGTCCTACAACAAGATTTGGATTCTCTTTCACTTGCTTTTGGCTGTGTTTGGTATACGGTGGAAAATGATTTTTAGGTGAAATTTATACTTCTAATTTTATGTTTGGCATGTTTAAAACTAAAATTCATAATTAAAATATTATTTATATTTTATGCATCTATTAATTTAAATAATTTGTTCAGATTTATATCATTTTAGCTTTCAGATGTAATAATTTCTTCATCTCGCCGGTCAAGATGTTGAGCAAACAACTCTAGTTTCTGTGGAGGAAATTTTAATGAAGAAGAAAATCCATCAAATGGCATCGGGCTTATTTATCTCTTAAAAGCCATCCCCTCTCGAATTTATCTACCATGCTAGTTTTTGAAAAAGGAGGGGTACCGAAATACTACCAACTTTTCGTTTTGGCTT
>JAJJMA010311882.1:0-18234 GCA_023529015.1 Papaver nudicaule
ACCATAAGACTCACGAGCCAAAACGAAAAGTTGGTAGTATTTCGGTACCCCTCCTTTTTCAGCTTTGAACGCTTGGTCTGGTTTGTGAAGGTTTGAAATTTGGTATTTATAGAAATTAAGGACATAACACACACCGCTCGGCTTAACTTATGCCGACAACGGTATAACTTACACCGAGCGACATAAGTTTTTCTTTTCTTTTGAATAAACATGGTTAAGTTTTATTAGAAAGAATACAGCCCAGCCCAAAGCCCAGGCCCGATTACAAGCTACAACTAATGTCCGTTACAGTTCATAACCGTTTCGCAATTAAGAATCAGATCCCTAAAAAGTATTCCATGAAACCAATTTTGCAGTGATCCCCATTTATAGATATGCCTTTTAACTTCGTCAATCAGATATCCTATTTCTTTGCCCCTTTTCTTGGCCATAACCCTGTTATTGCGCTCTGTCCATATGCTCCCATAAGATTGCAAATGGCAACAGTGGCCAAGCCATCTTCTTTTGTCTTTGTGAAGGCCAAGCTTGAAGTTGATCCTTTATGCACACCTTATGAGTCCATGATAATTCCATTCTTAATGCAGAATAGTTCCAGATGGCCTTGGAAAATGGACAATGTAGCAGGAGGTGGTCTACAGTTTCTTCATCTGCACTGCAGAGGCTGCACTGAGTTAAGGATACGTCACAGTTTCGTTTAACAAGATTGTCTGTCGTAGGAATAAAATTGTGAATCACCAACCAAGTGAAAAACTGAGTCTTCTTAGGTGTGTATTTCCTCCAAATATAGCTAAAACCTGCTGCAGGTGTAGGATTTTGTGATTTCATCCACCATTCATATCCTACTTTAAAGGAATATGAAGCATTTGACTCACATACCAATCAGGAGTTGGGGGGGGGGGGGTTACCAATGGATTGCAGTAGGCTTTTTAGTTCCTCAATTTTCACTCTGTCTGGGTTCCTTTTTAGTTCCGAACGGCATAAGTTAAGCTGCTCGACATGATTTCAGCAGGTTTATGTCTGAATGAGCAAACCAACTAATCTGTTGGTTGACCAGACCAATTTTCTACTTTATCCAGTCCATAATGGGATCAAAATAGACAAATCTCTAGTTTGCCCACCCCATAGAAATTGCAGTTAGCTACGTGGTTAATTAACCTCACGTTATTGGGGCGGATTTGAAAGAATGGGGCAGATTGAGTATTTTTTTAAAAACCTGTTCACCCAAACGTAATTAGGCTATCCCTTATCTCAGTGTCTAAAATACCCCCACACATATTAAGCTACTAATTAACTCATTGAAGTTACCGAATAAGCTAACCTAACTACAAATTAACCTACTTAGCCACCGATTAGCTTAGGTTGTTTTATTTTTGTTATTTTGAGAGAGAGTTAGAAGAAGAAGAAGAAGAAAAAGAAGAAGAAGTTTATTTTTTTTGTTGAGATGGTTGTTTTGAGTAAGATTGAGATGGGTGAATGTTCTTCTCGTAAGGGTGATCATGCTACGAATTCATCTTACATGGAGGAAGCCATGGATTGTTGGAACTCTACCATTATAGAGAAAAACCATGAAAAAGAGTGTTTGGAAAAATATGAAGAATCAAAGAAGGGAAAGGAAGTGAACTCGACTCCAAATGATCAGGTAATGCTCTAATTTGAAACCCATTAGCTTGTAATGGTTGATTGACGTATGAAAAATCAAAGTTTGCATGCATTGAATGTTGCAGTTAGAGTATTCGGTAGATCCAGACCATTAATGGAGCCACCGAATATCCCAACCACCATCCGTACATGCACAATAAAGTAACCATTCGGTCGCTCGAAATCTTTTCTAAGCTACCGAATGTATACTCGGTAGTCTAAGGTGATTTAATTAGCTACCGAATGTATACTCGGGTAGTCTAAAGCTACCGAACCATATTGATTTTTGGTACAGAATATTGGCCAAAACTCATCTATTGGTACGTGATGATTTGTGGAGAATGAAAGTAAAGAATGGTTATCACAACCATGATGATCCGGAAAGTCTTGTTGGGCACGTTGCTTATGCTAAGTTGACTCCACATCAAATGGATCTTGTAAGGGCAATGATGTGTTGGAATATTTTCAACACCAGAACATAGGGGGTCCTGGGGGGCGTAGCCGGAAGAATTTTGAATTAGGTTTTTTATTTGGCAAGCAAAAAAGCAACCGAGTGTGGAGAATTGACCCTCGGTAAAACAATATAGCTGCCGAGTACACTTACTCGGTAGCTCGATAAATAAATGAGTTACCGAGTGGTGTTAAACCCTTCGGCAGCACAAACATACTCGGCAAACAGAAGCTACCGAGTAAGAAAAATTGTTACTCGGCAGCCAACATTGCAAACAATTATACTTTAAAAATTATACAGAAAAAATATGATATGAAAAATCATACTCGGTAAGTCAAAAGAGCTGCCGAGTAGTGTATAATCCATAAGTACTCGGTAAGCAAAAGAGCCATCGACTCTGTAAATTTTCATACTCGGTAGCTCTATAAGCTACCGAGTTATGATGTTCATACATAAACCCTAGTTTTTCTGGGCGAAAAATGGAAACCCTAATTGCTAAATTCATACATAAGCTTGAGAATTACCTCCCTGAAACCATTGGTGGAACTAATTCTGGTGGAATTAGTCTTACCAAAATCAATTGTCAATTTCTGGGTCGGGGGTTGGGAGTATGGGATAGAGGAGGAAAATGGTAGTGAACGGCGAACGAAAATGGTGGTTGTGGAGGAGGAAAATGGTGGTTGTGGAGGAGAAGAGGAGAAAGGGGAGGAGAAGAATGAGAATGAACCTGGTTTCATTCGGTAGCCTAGGTTTAAAGATTAATTGGGAGGGTAGTTGTGAGATTTTACTCGGTAGGGAAAGGGTATAACTGAATTTTTGCCCACAAATTTAGCCACCCCTTAACACGTCTAACTGGATCGCGTCATCAACTCGGTCTGCCTCCATTCTTTCAAATCCGCCCCAATGACGCCGGGTTTATTAACTTTAGTTAGGAACTAAATCCTCTTTTGGCAAATCCGTTGGCGTTCCCGTGGCTTAAACTTAACCAGTTTTTGGGTTCAGAATCCAAAAACGTAAATTGAAGGACAGCGTAGCACGTGGTGGGGTTACCTTTACACTTATTACGACACCTTATCAGAACAGTGTTCTACCCAGGTCAAAGCGCTGAACGGTTCAGTGCTGAAGAATTCTGCTAAAAGAATCGACAGGAGCCCTTTCTCCCCCAAATTCTCTTCTTCTTCTTCTCTTCTTCTCCACCCAAACCCAAAAAATGCATGTCCAATTTCTCCCATTGTAGTTAGTTTTTTCCAAATTTCTTCCGTGGGTTTGTTGCAAATTCGATTCTCTATCTTTTGCCCCAAATTTCATTCAATTCCGTCAACAATTGTGGCCAAGGTTTGATTTTTAACATTAATGTTTTTATTGTTCTTGATATTTGATTGTGATGGTTTCATGATTGATTTGATGATTACCATATATGTGTACTGATGTTTTCTAGATAGTTAGACTGTTAGATGAAAAAAAATGGTGACAATTTGATTTTTCATGTTGAAATTAGGGTTATGAAATTTAGTTGTATGATGAAATTGAGTTAGTATGATGAATATGATTGTATGATTGGAATTGATAAAATTATCACATTGATAGTATGATGAAACTATTTGAAATTGAGAGTATGATTGAAATTGAGTATGTTGATTTGATTTAAATTGTGATGGAAATTCATTATCTTTTTATTGTAGTATGGAAGAAGAGTGTGCTTTGTTAGAGGTAGTGTCTGGGAAAAACTTGCCTGGTGTGCGACATAGATGTCAAGAGCCATTATGTGAAACTCGGCCAATCAACTTTAGAGGTAACATGGTTGTAGACTTAATTTTTTTTTTTATGGATTGTTGTTTTACATTACAGTTTATGTTATATTTTTCATTTCATGTTTCCAACGATTATTTTGAGTTAAAAAAAAATACAAAATGGTAAGCTTATTCTTACACTCCATCTACACCTCATAACGGTTAGTTTTTCGAATCAACAAAATTCAAAAAAACTAGCCGTTAACTAGCCGTTGGGGATCATCTATATAAAGAGTGAACTCTTTTTCTCAAACAATCATCTTTCTAGATACCTCTTCTTCTCAAACCTTCTTCCTTTATCCCAATCAATTAAGAGAAAAATCACTTCTACGATGTCTAGTTCATCTTCAAATACCAAAAGGCCAACTCGAACAACACAAGAGATACTATCTTTACTACAGAAACCAAATGAATCCATCTCAACATCTCCTCCAGCATCTCCTCCTCGTAGACATTATTGAAACATGACTGATAAGTTAGTTCATGAGTACTACTATACGTGTTCTCCATCTCAAAAACCATTATCTCCTCCTCCATCAACACGAAAGAAACCAAGCTTCGCTCCATTTACGTTGGAAGAAGATCTACGTCTTTGTAAAGACGTGATCTTCTATTATGGATTACAAAAAAGTCGTGGTACGGTCAAGTGGAGCTCCCTGTTTAATTATATCGAAGATGACTTCAAGTTTAAAAACCAATATGTGCGAGATGTAAGAGGCCTGTCAGACCGATGGTGGATCATACGCCAAAACGTTCATGATTTTATGCACTTGGGGAGATTTGTCCGAGCTAGACTTGGGAAAGATGTTACGGAAGATGAAGTTTATGCCAGGACTTTGAAGGTATGGAAACAAGGTAAAGGAAAGGAATTCGAGTAGGAAGCACATTACCATGAGCTAAAGGATTTTCTCAAAACCTTTGAAGTATGTTAGATGTCAATGTAATTCCTTTGGGGAATACTCATTCGTAATTTTCTCCTAAAAAGTGTAGCAAACACATTACTCGAATGAGCGGATTTAAATTTTAATGTAATCCTTTAAGTTATTAATGAAAATTTATTTTTGAATTTACATATGGTGCAATTTGTATTTGTTTTCTGAATTTTTTGGTATGAAATTTGTTCATTTTTGCATAACCGGTGTTCGTAGATTGGTGGTGTAACGTGAATGTGAGAAAACATAGTTAGAAACACAATATATTGCTGAAGGTGTCAACTGGGTGTATGAAAAAAAAGGTCAAACTAGGAAAAGTTATTTGACGCTGAACCGTTCAGCGCTGAAGGAAAACGCTGAACAATTCAGCGCTGAGCGCTGAACCATTCAACGTTTTCTCGCTTTTTCAGCGCTGAACCGTTCAGCGCATCAATCTAGCTACTACTTGAGCTACTACCAAATGCTAGGAGAGAGAAGTAGTACTACTAGAATACACCACGCTTTTGGTGGAAGTAGTAGCCAAACTAGACACCATAAGGCTAAGTCTAATGGGGATTCAACTTCCCTTAAAAGCGTGGCCTAAACCCCAGTTTCTCCCCACTTCAACTTCTACTTCCCTTAAATAAGGGAAGTAGAAGTTGAAATGCTACTTAGGCGCTCAATAAGGTAGCGCCAAAAAAGTGTTTTCGCGCTGAATAAGAAAGCGCTCAATCGAATATTCTCTTAAGAATATTCACTTTCGCGCTTTATAATTAAGCGCTGATATGTCACGCTATATCATTCAGCGCCGGTATGTTTGACCTTTTTTTTTTACACTCGGTTTACACCCAGATCAATAATTGTTCATCCTACTCATTTTTTCCTCACACTCCCGTTACACCACCAATCCACAGACAATGTTTATACAAAAATGAGTTTTTCTTATACCAAATCATCGTAAATAAAGATAAGTTGCACCACATATTAAAAAAAAAAGAGATTCATTAACTTAATAATTTAAAGGATTACATTGAAACTAAAATCCGCTCATTCGAGTAATGTGTTCGTTACACTTTTTAGGAGGAAAATTACGAATGAGTATTCCTTACAGGAATTACATTGACTACTAAATTACTTGAATAACTAATAAGAAAATCCTTCATATTACTTCGAAGGTTTTGAGAAAATCCTTCATATTACTTCGAAGGTTTTGAGAAAATCCTTTAGCTCATTGTAATGTGCTTCGTACTCGAATTCCTTTCCTTTACCTTGTTTCCATACCTTCAAAGTCCTGGCTTCCACTAAGCCTCTATCGGCATTGGAAAAATCAAATTGAAACACACTAGAAAACCCGCACTTATCACATAATTCTTGTGCCCTCTCATTTTCATTCACTACAATTCGGTAAAGCGTTTGGATCAAATGAAGGCTACTCCTAACACTGTATCTACGGCTGGTTGTTGGACTATCCTTGCATGCATGGTTGGCCTCAAAAGCATACCCGGACACCTTCACTAATTTTGTTAAGTCCATGTATCTAAAACAAACAAACAAATTGACACAACAATTTCAATCAAAAGAACACAACAATCTCCATCAAATTAACACAACAAATTCAATCAACACAAAAACATGGATTTTGGTATTTCAGTACACAAAAACATGGATTTTGGTATACTTTTTCACTAAAAAAAAACATGAATTTCAATTTCAATACACAAAAATCATGTCAATTTCAATACACAAAAATTTGTCTTAAATTGATCAATCACAGCAACAATTTCACTACATATCAATCATACAACAGTACACAATCATGAATTTGATCCAGAAACAATTTAAACTTCAAATCAAGAACAAAAAATACCTAAATTTTGTAGAACTCACCTTAAATCGATTTTGGGGATGAAATTTGACAAATTCAACACCTTTGAATTCCTCTCGTTGTCTTCTACAAACCCATAGGAGGAATTAGAAAAAAACTTGATGGATTGAGAGATTCGTGATAATTAAAATCGGTTTTGGGGGAAAAATGGAGGAGGCAGGAGAAGGAAGAAGAGAAAGTGAGGGGAGGGGAGGGGAGGGTTGCGCGATGAGTTTATGGATTTAATCTCGCGCTCAATTATAAAGCGCGAGTCAACAAAAGTCAAAGTCATGCGCTACATTATTTAGCGCATGTGCGAATATTCTTTCGCGCCTAATTATGTAGCGCGGATACGCTATATTATTAACCGCGGAAGTAGAACTCCCATTAGACTTATGTTGCTACTTTGCTGACGTGTCATTCAACTTTTTAAGGGAAGTTGAATCCCCATTAGACTTAGCCTAACACAAAGCCTTAACTTTAGTTAGGAACTAAATCCTCTTTTGGCAAATCCGTTGGCGTTCCCGTGGCTTAAACTTAACCAGTTTTTGGGTTCAGAATCCAAAAACTGGTATTTGAAGGACAGCGTAGCACGTGGCGGGGTTACTTTTACACTTATTACGACACCTTATCAGAACACTGTTCTAGATTTTTTTTTTTGAAGCAAGAACACTGTTCTAGATATTTCTCGAAAATCCTCGCATCTTCCTCCATAATCCTTTTGCATTTCTTCCCTCACTCATCACTTCCTATATAATGAAAGAAACCCTAACCACCCAAAATCAATTCAAATCAAACTATTACAAAATCAAATTCAGTTCCAAATATCAATTTCATTTCATCATCGCAAAACAATTTTGATTTTCAAGGTAAAACACAAACCAATCCAAAATGACTCTATCACCAGATAAACTCACTATGAAAACAAATGAAGTTCTAGCAGGAGCTCATGAATCAGCATCAGAATTAGGTCATGTACAAATCACACCACTCCATCTGGCACAATCACTGATCTCTGATGAAAAAGGTATTCTCCATCAAGCAATCATCAATGCAGCTGATGAACCAGCCGCTAAATCTTTCAAACGTGTAATCGAGAAACTATTAAAGAAATTATCATCTCAATCACCACCACCAGATAACATCCCACCGAGTACTTCATTGATTAAGGTTATTAGAAGAGCTCAAACTATACAGAAATCCAAAGGCGATACTCATTTAGCCGTCGACGCATTGATTCTCGGACTTCTTGATGATTCCGAGATCGGTGACGCTTTTAAAGAGACCGGTGTAGTTGTGTCTAAAGTGAAAACCGAGATTGAGAAATTGAGAGGCGAAAAGGGGGATAAGAAGGTGGAGAATGCTACTGGTGATACTAATTTTCAAGCTCTGAAGACTTATGGGAGGGACTTGGTTGAGGAGGTTGCGAAGCTTGATCCTGTTATTGGCCGTGACGAGGAGATTCGCAGAGTAGTCAGGATTTTGTCGAGGAGGACGAAGAATAACCCGGTGTTGATCGGTGAGCCGGGGGTCGGGAAGACAGCGGTTGTGGAAGGGTTAGCTCAGAGGATTGTGAGGGGAGATGTTCCGAGTAATTTGAATGATGTGAGGCTGATTGCGTTAGATATGGGTGCTTTAGTTGCTGGAGCTAAGTATAGAGGAGAATTTGAGGAGAGATTGAAGGCTGTGTTGAAAGAAGTTGAAGAAGCTGAAGGGAAAGTTATATTGTTCATTGATGAGATACATACTGTGCTTGGTGCTGGGAAGACTGAAGGATCAATGGATGCTGCTAATTTGTTTAAACCAATGCTTGCTAGAGGTCAATTGAGATGTATTGGGGCGACTACACTGGCGGAATATAGGAAATATGTGGAGAAAGATGCTGCTTTCGAAAGGAGGTTTCAGCAGGTTTATGTTGCTGAACCGAGTATTCCTGATACTATTAGTATATTGAGAGGATTGAAAGATAAATATGAAGGACATCATGGTGTAAGGATACAAGATCGAGCTTTGGTGATTGCTGCTCAGCTATCCAGTCGGTATATTACAGGTATGCTTTTTTTTAATACTGATCTGTGTTGGGGTATCATATCATGTTTGGAAATTTAGTGTTCATTTACTGTTAAATGTAGAATGTCATCAGTCACATAAACTATAACCAATTGACTAATTGGGTAATTGTTACTCAGAGTTGGTAAATGTTGTCCTGCTATCCCTATTGTTGGGATATCCATGTGTGATTAGCTGCATTGCTGCAATATTCTAGTTGGTTTGTGTACTTTCTAGTTGTAGTTGGTTTGTGTACTGAATGGAAGATGTTGATTTCTGGTGTTTTTGTAGGGCGTCGGCTACCTGATAAGGCAATTGACTTGGTTGACGAAGCATGTGCGAATGTAAGGGTTCAACTTGATAGTCAACCTGAAGAGATAGATAATCTTGAGAGAAAGCGAATTCAAGTAGAGATTGAGCTTCATGCCCTTGAGAAAGAAAAAGACAAAGCGAGCAAAGCTCGTCTAATTGAGGTAAATGTCAATATGCCTGTGATTGCTCCCTTGATATTGTCTTGTGTAATTCTTGTTGTCTCTATGGTTATTAGTTTTGTGTTGTGCAGTTCTATAGGTTTGCTATGTTATTGTTTTCTCAATGGTATTGTCTTGCTCTGTGTTGATCCCACTTAGGTTCGAAAGGAGTTGGATGATCTGAGAGATACCATTCAGCCGTTGTTGATGAGGTACAAGAAAGAAAAAGCTTTGATTGATGAAATTAGGAGACTTAAACGGAAAAGAGAGGAGATGACAGTTTCAATTGAAGAAGCTAAAAACAAAGGGGATCTTGTCAGAGCTGCGGACTTGCAGTATGGAGGCCTTCAAGAAGTAGAAGCTGCCTTAATCAAACTTGAAGGGAGCGTTGGTGAAAACTCAATGCTTACGGAGGCAGTGGGACCTGAACAAATTGCAGAAGTGGTAAGCCGTTGGACTGGTATTCCAGTTACGAGACTCGGGCAGAATGAAAAAGAAAGATTGATTGGCCTTGGTGAGAGGTTGCACAAGAGGGTAGTTGGGCAAGATCAAGCAGTATCCGCAGTGGCTGAGGCCGTATTGAGGTCTAGGGCTGGACTAGGTCGACCGCAACAACCGACAGGATCATTCCTCTTCTTGGGACCAACTGGTGTTGGTAAAACTGAGTTAGCGAAAGCTCTTGCTGAACAACTCTTTGATGATGCAAACCTTCTTATAAGAATAGATATGTCCGAGTATATGGAACAACACTCGGTGTCTCGGTTGATTGGAGCCCCTCCTGGGTAAGTTGCTAGCAACTGTTTCTATTGTGTTTTATTACTGTTATTGTTGAGACAATTGCTCATTCGTGTTTGTATTTCAGATATGTGGGCCATGATGAAGGTGGACAGCTTACAGAGGCTGTAAGGAGGCGACCTTACAGTGTTATATTGTTTGATGAAGTTGAAAAGGCTCATGTTGCAGTTTTCAACACCCTCCTCCAAGTTCTTGACGATGGTAGACTTACTGATGGCCAAGGACGTACGGTCGACTTCAACAATACAGTTATTATCATGACCTCAAACCTTGGAGCCTCCCACCTACTTGCTGGACTCATGGGAAAATGTACAATGGAAACTGCAAGAGAGAGAGTAATGCAAGAGGTAAGAACTGGCTTGAATATGTACCATTGAGCCACTTAATCGTTGTTGTGATTGTGGAACTTCATTACTGATGTACGTTTTTGCTGGTGTAGGTGAAGAAGCATTTCAGGCCAGAGCTGCTTAATCGACTTGATGAGATTGTCGTCTTTGATCCCCTTTCACATGATCAATTGAGACAAGTAGCTAGATTTCAGATGAGGGATGTAGCTTCTCGCTTGGCTGAGAGGGGAATTGCAGTAGCTGTGTCAGATACTGCATTGGACATTGTATTGGCTGAAAGCTATGATCCGGTATGTAATCTAGTCAGCACTGTTCTCTTTCCTTTTCTTCAGCATGTTTATTAAATGAGTACTTCGCATGTAATGAGATAGTTTAGGATTCTAAGTTCGGTTGGAAACAGATAAGTGTTTCTGCAGGTTTATTTTTGTACTCCTGTTGTTTCTTACAAATCTTCTTTGTTCTTTTAAACAGGTCTATGGTGCTAGGCCAATTAGGAGGTGGCTAGAGAAGAAGGTGGTGACCCAGTTGTCAAAGATGCTCATCAGGGAAGAAATTGATGAGAACTCAACAGTGTACATTGATGCAAGTCCGGATGGAGATGAGCTCACTTACCGGGTTGAGAAGAATGGTGGCATGGTGAATGCCATCACTGGAGAGAAGTCTGATATACTAATTGAGATCCCGAATGGTGTGAAGAACAACGATGCTGCCTCTCAGGCTGTGAAAAGGATGAAAATAGAGGAGATTGAAGATGATGATGAGGAGATGGACAATTAGGATGTTGTAACTGTGGTATGCGGCGCCGACAGTCTTTAAACTTTCGTTATCTGAGTTGTAATAGTGTTTCGGTAAAGTTATGATGTATTGTTTATAGCTAGGAATTTGGACTGGTTTCCAATCTGTTTCTGCTGTCATGCTTGGCCAATGTAGTTCACTTGGTTTTAATTTAAAATTTGTGTTTTGCAAAGATTTTGGTTAAAGTTTTTTTTTTTTTTTCAATTGATTGCTTTCAGTTGGTACATTCTTACCTCTGGGAGTGTATGGACTTTTGCCATTACCTGTTAGAGAGATTGGTGCTTCGGCAACACATTTGGAGTGTGCAGACCACTGGCATCATATATGTAGAGATAGATCCAGTGTAAGCTTAGCCGGCAGTGGTTGAAATAGTTCTGTCGGCACCAAACTATGAAAACAGTGTGCTGGGTATTACACAAGTAGTTCCATCTCGGTTCGTGTCACAATTAACACGAGTCCTCGCATCTCCTGAAGGTCGAGGGAGCATATGGCACGCTATGTAGCGTGCCGACAGCCGATGTCATGCATTTGTAGCTCAACACATTTTACCTCTTACAGGTTACTAGATTACTGCTAAGCAGTGGGGGGCCGACCGAGAAAGCAAATTCTTTTTTGATGGCATCTTTTTTTTCATTCTTTCCTAATTTCAACCTGTAGTTATATACTAATCTCAATTTCTTTTTAGGATGATACTCATGCATTGCACTTAAGCATAGTACTATTGCGAATTTGCAAGATCTGAGTTAAGGTCATATGCCCGCAAAACACTTTGTAAAAGGCGAAGACAATGGTATTAAGTGTACCCACCAAACAGGACAGATGAATCACAACTATTGAATCACTAAATTGGATGGGAAGAAATATTTTCAAGAATGTAACAACTGTTCGTGGTTTTCTAAGACATGAAATTTCATAAACGGAATTGGATCGGCTATTGCAGATATGTAAATTTTTATGTGAATTTGGGTGCACCTGAAATTAAGAAAAAGATTAGCCCACAATTTCACCCTTCAGAACTTTTACTCGGATTACATTTTTTAACGTGGAATATATGGATCAAATATTTTTTTGCGATAGGAATATGAGATTAAATATAGAGTGAGTCTACCCAGACCGAAAGGGAGACTAACCCAAAACTAATTGGGTGGGGCTGTGAGTGTGTGGGGATTAGTTTAGGGTTAATTGGGTGATTAGCAGGGGGGGTCCATTAGGTGTGTGAGTGTTAGTGGGGGATTAGTTTTGGGTTAGTTTTTATTTCGGTCTGTTAGGAATTACTCTTAAATATATAGTATTTATTTACCTCACAGGAACAGCTCCCATTTTACATTAGTTCTACATATATTATACATATACTGGCAGTGTATAATTACTACCAATGACACATGTCTTAAGCTAGAAACTACTACAACACCCGTCCAACATATGAGCTAGGTTATAAGAGTAATTTTCTTATTTCAATAAAATCTTATCAACCTAACCCTGCTACAAGTCCGCCTCTTTCCTCCATCTTGTTCTCGTCCTTTCTCACTTATCCTTTCTCTCTTACAAAGTAATCACTGATTAGTAAAGATCATCAAATAGGATGTTGTAAAGATCATTAAATCAAAGATCAACAAGTACTCCGATTAGTTGTAGTTGATAATAGGATTTTCTCATCCTTACACTGATGATCAATTTCAGATCAAGGAGGTGGTGATGAAAATCAGAAATTCAGGACGAAAATTGATGGTTCAGATGGTACTGTGCATATTCTATGCGGCTTATTGTGATGAAGAAGTTGAAACTGCTCGTCAAGCTGTACAGATTTTGTTTTGATAATTTGATGGGTTAATAGCGAAATTGAATGAGAAGGACAAATGGGATTTGCAGAAATTTTGTTTGATACGAATCTGGGTTATTGTTGGGTGCCGGCAAAAACCCGCCCGCTACTCCGTCTTCTCTACCGAAATTTTCAAGAACAGCTCTGTTTTCTTTTTGGGTGCTTGATTGATCTCTGTTTCATCAAAAACCTAATTTCGTGAAATTAGAATGTGTAACAGGTACAGTTTTTGAATGGGTTACTATCAAATTCGTTGGTTCTTATAAATTGATTGTAATCAAGTAGGTTTTCATGAATTTCTGCCAAATTTTAAGTTTTTTTTTTTTAAATTGAGTGATGTAAATCTTCCAAATCGATCTTGTTAGATCATATTGATGCATTTCAAAAGAATGGGTTTGTATTAATCTTTTTATTGTAGCAGAAATTGGAAAAAATTTGATCAAAATCGATCAAAAATCGATGAAATTTGATCATTGTGATGAAATTGATTGATTTCGTTCCTGACAATCAATTGTCAATTTCGTTAGGGACGCAATTACAAAACTCATCACATAGAGGACTCCCTTCGGTCGTCCAACAAGTTACAACACACAAATCAAAAATCTATCTAGCCGGCAATAACAAGCAAACCAAAATCAAAATAGGGCACCAACACAGAAAACTCAGAGCCAGTTATAAAAGCAGCAGCGGTGAACATTTTTTTTTTTTTTTTTTTGCAGGACATTTTCATCTAGCAGTATCAGAACGACAATTAATCAAATGTTTATGCAAATGTCATTAAAACCAATTATTGCTAGATCGACCATTGTTTGAGCGTGGACAATTTATTTTTCCTTTTACAATCCATTATCAGATACATCAGTGTCTTTGATGTTGCTAAATCGAAAAATGCTCGAGCACATTTATTTATTTCTTTTTATTTTTTTAATGGAATAACATTGATCTTACGCTCCCATAAAGAGCGAATCAGTACATACAGAGTTTAAGACAAAATGTTTCAACCTGTGAGTTACATTTTCATCCTGGATTGTACTAATGCCATGTTTTCTAGCAAACTTAGCTAATTTATCGGAATTAGAGATGGCATTGCTACGTATATACCAAAATTGTATATCATCGAAAAACTGGAATTTCTGCTTGGTATCTTCTAGCATTTCTTTAGCCCTCCAAAATTGTATATCAGCACATTTATTTATTTCGTTTTAGTATGATTTTACCCTTCCATCGGCTAAATATTTTGATGTTCAATAGGGTGCCCCGGATGTGGGAAAAGCAGCTCAGATAGTCAGTGGGCCAAAATATTTCCCCATGACTAAGTAACCGTTCATTTTACACGAATTACCGTTAAAAAATTGATATTATTATCTCTGTCTGTCTGTACCTTCGGAGCTCGAAAAAATCAATTTTCACTCCTCTCTCTCTCTCTTTCTCATCTCTTCTTTCCTGTAGAGAAGAAGAGAATGAAAGAAGAAGAAATCATAACCCTAAATCCCACTTCTTCTTCTTCTTTGCCCTCTTTAGAGATTCCATCACAAGATGCCTGGGTTGATTCATCTCAAAGATTGCTTCCTCAGTGGCAGCAACACTCTGTCACCACTTCTTCTTCTCAGGTTCCCCCCTTTTTTTTTTCTAGGGTTTTTGGTTACCAAATTTGTGTAATTGAATTTTCTAGGGTTTTTATTTTTTTTTTTTTTTTTGGCTTTAATTTGCTGTTGACAGCCACCTATACCGATTTCGATATCTAGAGTGAATCAAGTAGATGCAGCAAGATTGGACATAGAAATATCAGGGATGTTGAAAGAACAGTTAGTTAAAGTTTTCAATTTGATAAAGGTATTATTTTAAGTTTCTGGGGTATTTTCATTATTATTATTATTATTATCATTTATTTTATTTTTTTATAATTTTTTCTTCAGTTGTTACTGGTTTGGTTGATTTTGAGGGAATTGGTTTTTGATATGGTGTTTATTACTTGTTTGTTTTGATTGGGATTAGCCAGGGTTCTTATTTCAGTATGAACCAGAGCTTGATGCTTTTCTAGAGTTTCTCATTTGGAGGTTTTCGATATGGGTGGATAAACCTACTCCTGGAAATGCTTTAATGAATTTACGGTATAGAGATGAAAGTGCCACCTCCATGATAGGGAAAGAAGGTAAGGATTGCTGCTTACTTGCTGAATATTTTCCGTTAGCGATGAAATTTTGATTGGTTTATTATCATCTGAAATGAATAATGAACATAACTGTTGAATTTCGTACATGAGTTATCCTAGGATGAACTTAGTTCGGTTTATTACCATTTGATGTGAAAAGTAGCGTGTTTATTGAATTTTGTACATGAGCTATGTTTAGGATAAATTTAGATCATGTCCTAATTGATGTGGGGGGACTTCTCTTTACCTTGGAGTTGGATGAACTATATGCACACCACATCAGTTGCCTCTCAGTTGGGACCTTCTTAGTTGTCCAAACTATTTCGCCCTAGTCTTTTCCTTCTTTCTTTCTTCTGCTTGAATTTCAATGTTTTATCCGTATCAACGTTTATGCCAATTTGGAATTTATGAAATGTGTCGTTCATTGTTATGTTTGTCTGCTATCTATTCAGTAAGAACGGGGCTTGAAGGACCTGGACTCACTATGTCTCAGAAGATATGGTACTGTCTTGCTACTGTAGGTGGACAGTATTTTTGGGCACGCTTGCAGTCATTCTCTGCCTTTCGTAGGTGGGGCGACACTGAGCAGGTAATGCCTCCTTTTCCTTCTTGCTCATGTATAAACCAATGTTGAGAAATTTAGAAAGTAAAAACTGATTTATCTTGACAGAGGTCATTGGCGCATCGAACGTGGGGGATGGTGCGCCATTTAGAAGGATTTTATAGAGCTGCCTCCTTCGGCAACCTTCTGATATTTCTTTACAAAGGATGGTACTTTTCTGACCAAAGACTACTCATGTGTTTTGAATACTTAAGATACTGTCTGTACAAAGGAATTGCATGCTTTCATGTGGAGTTCACTAGGATATATTGTCAGGTCTTTCGTTTTTACTTTTTCAAACTGTAGTCTATACATGCTGAAATTTTCCTTTTATTTCCTACTATCTGTAGAAAGAGATTAAAGTAAACAATCAAAGGAGACCCAAACCAAGAAGTGTAACATGTAAAACATGAAATGCAACCTAGGACTGAAGGGGTTATACCTGGAATCATGTATGATGTTGTCTCCAAATGAGGATTCCAACAGTTGGTCACTTCAGTTAGATAATGCCAATCTATTGAAATGATGTCATTATGGTATCTTCTATGAGATGCTCATCTTTTTTTTGTAAAGGCTCTCTTTGTTTGGGCAAGCTGACGTACGGAAATATAACAATTATCATTAACCTTTAGATAAAACTTCCGACTACAATTTCCAGTGAAACTGAACTTATCTGCTTGACCAATAATTTGTCCTCCGCTGCAGTTTATCTCTTGCTGACTATGTTGTATGCCTTTTACATGGTTGCAGGTACAGGAGTCTTATCGAGAGAGCTCTGAAAGCAAGGCTTGTATATGGGAGCCCTAACATGAACCGTGCTGTTAGCTTTGAGTACATGAATCGTCAGTTAGTGTGGAATGAATTCTCGGTAAACTTTTTCTTCTCATCCATGATTTTGAAGTTTGGACCTTTATTGAAAAGGGTGTGATCCCGAAAATACGCACATGGTTCCATTGTTAAATTTTGCTCACTCAAGGTTCATTCAAACTTGAAGTTCAAAAGCTCTAATTTTCGTGTGAATATGGTAGAAATGTATTTTAATTCTGTAAGTGGAACTTATTTGTAATACCTGCGTGCAGGAGATGCTGTTATTACTTCTTCCTCTTCTTAACTCATCGTCAATCAGAAAAATTCTTCTTCCATTCTCCAAGGATAAATCTTCTGGTTCTGCGGAGGATGTAACTGCTTGCCCCATTTGCCAAGCAAACCCAACCATTCCATTCCTTGCTCTCCCCTGTGAACACAGGTATATCCTTGATTCTTTTCCTGCTTTCGGTGTTATGAATTATCAACTGATGGCCTTGTGAAATAGTCATCAATAGCTCATATGTGCCTCCGAGTGTGTGTGTACGCGTCAACACATTGTGCGACTCATAACTAAACCGAGGTCTTTTATGGATACATAGAACCTTAAAATATGCCTGGGAAGAAGCCGACGGAATGGTAGTTTACTGTGTAATCCGAAGTACCTCCAAAAAACAGAACTGCTTCACTAGATCTTCTGGATCCTGGATTCATTGTTGCACTGGTCCGGTGGTCCCTGGATTGTATATCTCACATTAATGGACCAAGATAATCCAATAATCAGCGTTAACTTGTCTAATAAAAGCAGTATTGTAGGAAAATGGACTATATTGTCATTTGGCAGTAATTGGGCTTCAGTAAGTCGTGGGAAAGCTGGTTTGTTTTCCTTTGTTGTGTAATGAATAGAAGAACTGGTGATTCACTGATTTTTCTCTCTTTATGTGCTTAAGGTGCCCATATTGCTGTATTTTCTTTGCTTTGGTTCGGCACTTGGTTCTTATCACAAGGGACTTGGGTTTCACTGAAATCACTTAATATGTGATTAACTACAAGTTTCAGAATAAAATATTTAGTTTCTCTGCATTTGTTCTCACCAGATGCTTACTGTTTGTCTCTTTGTGACCAGGTATTGTTACTACTGCTTAAGGACACGATGTGCTGCTACGCCATCATTCAGGTGTTCTCGATGCAATGAACCAGTTGTTGCGATGCAAAGACATGGAGGACCAACAAAAAGCAAAGCTCCCAATGGTTGATTTTAGTTCTTGAAAGATATGATAAGATTAAAAACTACAGGTAGGAATTCCTTTGAATCTCACTATCTGCACCATTTATTCACCCTTCGGTGGGATTTCTTGTTCCTTGGGTGCTATTCTTTCCCTGAGTTTGTTTCGGAAACTACCTTCTCCCATATCAGCTCAATATTCTCACAAAAGCTGAAGTCTGGGCAAAAATAAGAAATAAAATGTGTTACCTGTTCAAGAGTTTGTAGAAACCGGAGGTACACCTTAGTTGTTACAAGGTTATATTGAATTGTAAAAAAAGCTGTAACTACCCAGAAATTGCTTACACAAGAGCTATGTATCTAGAAGACCAGATTTGTTTCCCAGTTCATGAGGTATAAGATGAAAGAGATGGTAGTAGCTGATTACTTACAGACAGTCTGACCCATGATCTAATAAGTAGATGATCTTGGTCGTTAAAATCTAACGAACTCGATGTTATACATTCTTGTTAATGTATATATG
>JAJJMA010311897.1:0-18979 GCA_023529015.1 Papaver nudicaule
CAGAAGCTTCCTACTCCCTTTCCCGAATTCAGCTTTTAGCCACGCTTTTCAGTTTCAATGAATCACTCATAACTTCTTCGTTTTACAACGGAATGAAGTGATTCTTGAAGCGTTGAATTCGTATTTCCATTCACTATAACATGGAGACCTACTCAAAGGTCAAAGGTTGCCCTCACTATGATCATATGGACCAAATCTCCTCGGGTTAATATACAATGATGTAATTTCACCGTCATAAGCATTGTTCCACATAGTGAGTTCATTACTTCGATAGATAGAGATAAGAATAACAAGAGTTCAAGGAAAATTCAATCTTTACTAACCTTTGTTGATGAAGTCCTTGATGATGTCTTCGTGTGTTCTCCATCTTTATCTTCAAAGGGTGGAGATCGACTTTAAACTCTACTACCTCTATCCTAACCCGAAGTAAACCTTGAGTAGGCTAAATCAAGAATTGTGTTTTGACACCTAAAACTGACAACTAGCTTGACATACCAACGCTAGTGGGTTTGACCGGACAATGTCCTAACAGTTTTATGCTTAGATTTTACCTTCAGCTGATTGTAATAAGTATCATCAGACCTTGTGATGATGAGTAGAAGCAGTTGAGAACTGCTGGTGTTTACTTGTTTGCTTTTTAGTAAAGTATTGAACCTTGTTTAGTCTTCTTTTAATTCATTGAGGAAGATTCAGTTTACTTGGGTTCATTGAACGTTATTCATGCTAGATTTTCTTTATGTAGAACCCTGTGTTAGCATTAAAGCCTTATACATGTTGACCCTGATGATAACCATGACTACCATAAACTATGCCTAACTGTTAGTATGAAACCTTGTTGTTGATAGTTGCTTGATGCTGATGCTACCTATATACAGTATAATCTATTAAACATGAAGTTGTGAGTTGATGTATGATGTACTTTCGGTCAAGTCATTGTACTCACCTCTCAAAGACTTCAACCATCATTGATGATGTGTTACCTACTAGTCTCACTATGACTACCTCATATCCCCCTACCCTGATTCACTCTTACTTGTACATTGAGGAACCCATACGTATGTACTCAATGACCCTGTTAAGACCATGCTATGACCTCAACAATAGAGCAGGAGAAGGAGGGTCTGCTGGACCAGTGTTGTATGAGTAGAAAATCTGCATAGGTACATGATGTTCTATAGCCCTCAGATCTCACTCACACACACAATCATTCAAACACGATTCAAGGTACATAAACCTCAAGAACAATACCGAAGATATGTAAAAGACATTAATCAGAAGACTAACGTATGAAGATTTGTATTTATTTCAGTGTTGCAACTACATGGATTATCATCCTAAGGAGCTAGAGGAGATACAGACCTAATCCCTCTCTTGCCGCTTAGGTTACACCCAAAAGATTCCAACCCTTACAATGTTCTCCAAGCTCGCCTTATATAGGCCGAGCTTGGGTGGTTTACAGCTAATAAGACAAGGGACTCAATCGTGGTGGTGTCAGTCCTTGTCGAGTAAGGCGGTTCCTTCGGCGGCACTCCGAAGATGGCTCCGGGGCTTTGGTCCTTTGGGGCGGAATCCGAATCCCTTTCTTCTGATTCTTCTCTCGGTGTCCTCGGTCTCACCCTTCTTTGGTTTGGTCCCGAGGCTTCGCTGATACTTCTTCTGTCGCGACCATGCTTCTTGGATCTCTGACACGTGTCCGAGGGGTTTTACCCTCCACAGTTTGCCTCTTTCCTTTCCTTGTATCGAAGATGCGAGGAGAGGAAATTCCCTTTTTAGCCACCTCTTCCTTACCAAGTATCCCCACTACTTGCCAGGTGCGAGTTTTTCGACACGTTCCTCCTATACTTGAGGATTTCGCGGCTTTTTACCTTCTGACCGGTAACGCCGGTTCCTCTTTCACTATTTAAGTTTTGGTTCTCCCTCTAAAAATACCTTAGCCCCTTCGTATCCATCTTCCTTGGCGCCGGCGTTTTCTTTCCGTGAAACCTCTCAATTGCAACTTTGTATCAGGCGTTCTACCCGTGTTTTCCTTCACGACCCATTGTTTTACTCCTCTTATTGTTTCATAAAGTTGATTCCTTCTGAACTTTCCCCATCTTCCTGTCCTCTGATTCATATTGCCTCTGCAACTTCCGGTCCCCGGCGGTATTACCTTTCCTTTTCTGTCTTCTCTTTCTATGTCGTCTTCTTCTAAGGTTGACGCCCTTATTCTAAAGATGAAAGGTATGGACTTCAAAGAGGAGGGCTTTCAGATTGAAGCCATTAGCTCTTCCAGATTGACTCCAGAGCTGGTCAAGGAGTATCAATGTGGTGAGAACAGACTCCTGGTGACATTCCATCAAATGCCTGCTGGGTTACTTCCTCCTCTTTACAAGCCTTCAAATCCTTTGTTTCTTCGCATTCTTTGCTCTCTCCCTAAGCCTCGAGGGGTGATGTAGCTTACTTGCAGCTCCATTCACCTCATCAATCAGTGGGTTCTTCACTCCGAAGATAATTTCCCAGCCGGATCTATGGCTAAGTTTTATTTTACTGCTGAGAATTTCTTTAAACATTACGAACCCTTTTTAACCCTAGACAGCGAATTTGCTCCCTGGGGGGGTCAGTTTTCGGTCCGTGGAAGGTACGTAGCGAAAATATCATCCCTGGGTCCCTGGATTACTCCATGGACGAAGACTGGTACTCAGAGCCTATACTCCTTGCAGGTCCCGTACTCCGAGGTTGGAAGGACTCTGGCCGATTCTTCCCTCGGACCGAGTTTGATGCAGGGCATGAGTTTCGGACTCATCATTTGTTCTCTATTCATTTTTCTGACGAGGATAAAGGGTTATCCCGCTCGTCTTCGGGGAAGGGTAAAGGTATTTTCATGGAGCCTTCGGGCAGCTTAAAGCGTTCCCGAACAGATGAGGAGACTATGCAGCAGGTAACAAATACTTTCCTACGTTCTTTTCTGGAGTATCCATACTTGCCTCTATTTGTTTCCTGAGAAAGACGGGTCCTTATCTGCAGGGGGAGTCTTTAGGTGTCCTAAACCCCAGCCATGATCTGATGGATTTTGAATATGGGGGAAATTCGGAAGTTCCGCAACCGCTGAAAAATTCTGTTTTTCAAAAGATTCTTAGGGGAGTTCAGCCCGGACGCCGTCGAGCTGCTACGAGACCCCTGAAGGAATCTACGAATGCTGGTAAGAAGGTACCAGCACCGAAGGCAACTGAAACTGTTATCAAAGAAGTGGGTGCCGTGAATCCTTCCGTTACTTTGCCTATTACCACCATCGGTGCCTCTGCCTCAGTTATAAGAGGTCCTACAGCTGCTGACACTGGTGCTGCTTCGGACGTTGTTCTTACAGGTTCTTCTATGCCGAGTGCTACCATCGGTGCCTCAGCGATGGTAATTTTCACAAGTGTTATTGCCGAACCTTCTGTTCCTTCATCAAAAAGAATTGTCACTCCAGTGGACCTTCTTGTTCCCCGAAGAGATGGTTCATTTGTTGAGATGGATTCTTCCAAAGAACTTGTTGTCAGCTTTCCGCAAAGTTCGAAGTTTCCGCCTGCTCCGAGTTACGCTAGTAAATATAGGCAATCATATACTGCGGAGAGGTTTAAAGAAGTCCTTTTTGAAAACCATAACCCCAGTGATTTTACTGTTGAAGTTTCAACTCGTTTTGAAGCCTATGCCGCGGATCCCTTGGGGCGTCCTTTAGATCCTGATTTCTGCAGGAAGTTAGGTGATATCTTTGGAGGCGACTGTCCCAGGGCCGATTATGATCTTCGCCATCCACCCTTGTCTTATGAGGAGAGCTTGGCTATACTTCAAGCGGTGAGTTGTGTTTTCGTGGTCTTTGCCCGTACGCTGATGTTGCCGGGGCTTCGTGTTAACTTTTTATCTACAATCTCTTTCAGGGTGACTATCATGCCTCTGGCCTTTTGGCTCATAACTTCGATCAAGCTGGCGAGGCTGAATATTTTGAACGAGAGTTTTACCGAATGCAAGAGGAGCTGGCTCAAGAGAAAGTTCGCAGTGTTGTTGCGAAAAAGCATTCAATATGTAAGTCTTTTTATTCTTTGGTCATTTATGTAGATATCTCTTTTTGCAGCGTTGTGCTAAGAACGGATTTACTGCCTTCTTTTAAAAAGGCGAGCTGGAAGAGAGCGAGAGAAAACTTCAAGAGGCCAGATTGGCTATTGACCGACTTCGGGAGGGTCGACAAGCTTCTCATGTTGCCTCGAGTAGCGGTAGTTACCGAAGTGATAGTGATTGGTTTTTGCAAGAAAGGAACAAAGCTTTAGAAGATGTGGATTATTATAGGACGAAAAGACAGGAAGCCGAAGGTCTTTTTGTTAAAGAGAGAAAAAGAGGGGACCAAGCCGAGCGCCTTCTCGAGGAGGCTAAAAATAAGAATGTGGCTCTGGCCCGAGAGAATCATTTTTTCCAACTGGATGTGGATCGTCTGTCACGAGAGCGAGATGAAGCTCGCTCGGAGAGGTCGATCAGTGCTTCTGGGAGGGTTTTGATTGAAAGGTTAGAGGAGAACATCAAAAATTTGAAGGTTCAGCTGGCTACGCTGAAGAATGTCAACAATGATTTGGTTACGAAAAATGGTCTTCTGGAAAGGAGTTATAGTGATATATGTCTGGAACTTGCTGTAGCTAATAAGTCGAAAGACTATTCTGCTCGTCTCATTGATGAGTACCGAATATAACTAGTTAAAAGTGGGGCCATTACTTCCGAAGATGTTAGGAAGAATGCCTTTGTGCCTCGTTTCACTAATCAGCACGAGGTTTCTGAATATGTGATATTTAAAGAGAGTAGGGAGCTAACCCAGCTTTTCTTGTTTTCTGCTTCCCTCGTATCCCTGAGTGAGTTTTATCGTCCTATCATTTTTTTTTTTTTAATGTTTTATAGGTATCGAAGCCAATTTGAAGAAGCAGGTAGCTGATGCCGTGGCGGCAAGGGATGATGCCTCAAATCAGCTGGTGAATGAGTCCGAACGGAAGTTGGAGGCTGAAAACAAGGTTAAACAACTGACCCGAGAATTATCCGAAGAACGTCAGCGCCGTTCTGCCGATACGAACATGTTTTCTCGAGAACTTGAACTTGAACGCAAGCGTCGCTCGGAAGAGGTGGCGGATTGCGCTGAGCGGCTATCCAAAGAACGAGAATTTCGCCTTGAATGTCAGGCGAGTGTGAGGAGCATGGTGACCGGTTTTGCCATCGTGCATCATCAGCTAAGACATGGTCAAGCTGTCGAAGAACTTCTTTCCCGATCTGCTCTAACTACTGCCTTCGCTACCAGTATGGCCTGTCGAAAACATGGTCGTTCTCTTTTTAGGACCATTGGCATTGAGCCTCCTACTTATGGCCCTATTGGTGCGCGAGACTCGAATGCCATTCTTCCTGGTGATAAGTACTTACTCCCTCAGGAGGTATATGTAGCCTTAGCTAGGAATGAGCTTCGTAGGAGAGGCTTGCTAGAAAAGTTTTTGAATGGTCCGGGTGATGATGACGATGATGATGACGATTCCAAAGGCGGAAATTCAGGGAGTCCTGGCGGTGATGCTGAGGAGGACACCGAGGGTGTCCATGATGGTCCAGGTGGATCCGAGCATGGTCCCGAGGTAGATCCTGGAGATGGTACTGTTGGTTCAAAAAATGATCTTATGCATGGCGCTGGGGGGAAGACTGTCAATATGGCGGATAATGTTTCCCAAAGTCATGAAGGTTCCACCAGGGAATGTGCTGGCCACTTTCCAGGTACTGTCTTTGATAAGGAGAGCCATTACTTATTTCAAGAGTCCGCTTTAGAATATAGCGAGGGGGAAAGCGAGGAAGAAATTGAGGAAGAAGCTGATGTGCGTACTGGCCGAGCCCCAGGTACTATTTTTGATAAAGAGAATCATTATTTGTTTCAAGAACCTGCTCGGGAATACAGTGATGAGGAAAGTGAGGAGAAAGTTGTGACTGCTATGGAAATTACCCCTTCGAGGTCAGACCACTCTCAACTTCGGACGCAAGATGGTAATATCCAAGTTGACAAGGGTCTTATGAAGGAAATGGAGATTTTTGATGCTGCCTCCCTTTGTGCCTAACGAAGGCTTTCTGAATGTTTTAGCTAGTAATTTTGCTCTGCCCTTTTTCGGCTGTGTTCGAATCTTTTGTTTATACACACACTTTTTGTTGTCGCTTTCCTTGTCCTACACTGATTATATATATATATGAACGATTCATTTGTTTATTTTTTTATTTAATGCCCCTCCTCAAGGCTGCTTTTTATTTGGAGGAGGTCCCTTGGCTGCATAACTCACTTGTCATTTTCCGTAAATGCGAGCTAATTAGCAGCCTCGGGGTTCCATCTTCCTCTATAGGTAGATGTTAATCCCATTTATCGTCCCCTTGATGCCTGAGAACGTTAGGTCCTCGTGGTCGTTTGTTAGTGGGCACAAATGTATCATCAACTTATGTAGCCTTGATTCAAGGCGCCCACCGCTAACGGGGTGTCTTGTGGGTAGAGGACTGTGCCATATAGCTCGTAGGGCCCTTACGATTTATATGGTCATCAGCTTTGTGCCTGCTATTCGAGGTCTTTTTGTTTTTTTGGCGTTTTTTGCCTCGGCGTTACAGCCTTTTTATTGTTGGCGTTTTTTGCCTTGGCGTTATAGCCTTTTTATTGTTGGCGTTTTTTTGCCTTGGCGTTATAGCCTTTTTATTGTTGGCGTTTTTTGCCTTGGCGTTATAGCCTTTTTATTTTGCGACGAGGCACTAGGGGAGATGGCGTCATGGCCAGTGGCGTTAAAGCCTTTGCCGGTATGCCTAGCCAGGTGGGATTTCTTACCCGCCCTGGCAGGATTTGGAGTTTGATTTCGGAAGAAGTTGCATCAAAGGGTGCGATTTTTATTTATTCAATCTTTCTACGAGTGCTGCTTACATAAAAAAGTTGCTTTTTTAGACGAGGTGTTTCATGTGCTTCCCCTCCACTGGGGTTTTCAACTTCTGACCTTCGAGGTTGACCAAGCTATACGTGTCGTTCCCCAGTTGTTTTTCTATGACGAATGGTCCTGCCCAAAAAGGTTCTTGTTGAATGTTCCTTCCTTCGCTAGGCTCGCTCAATTGTTCATTAGGAGTCTGGAGGCAGCCTACTGCTACGAGGAACTGTTCTCTATTGTCGGGACGTTGGTCCTTTTTGTTGCTGTCTTGCTTGATACTTGCCATTCCTGCTTCCGTTTCAGCTATGAATTTTTCTATGATTTCATCTGTTATCCTGGGTTGCTTAGCTTGTCCCGAGCACTCCTTGCTACCTTTTTTGGCCTGAATGTCTATTTCATTGCAGGCACGAGCTTCAGAAGGGTCGCCTGGTATCTCTGCGATCCCTCGCGGAGTCGGAAACCTGATCTTCTGATGCAAGGTTGAGGCTACTCCCATAATGCCATGCAACCACGGCCTTCCCACGATAGCGTTATAGGGAGAGTCTATGTCAACTACGCAGAATAAAGTTGGCTGCTTTTGTCTGCCAACATGAATTGTGATCATTAGCTCCCCCCCGAGGCGTCGATGGCTTTCCATTAAATCCGAATATACTATACGATGAGGGCACCAAAGCGGCTTTCTTCCCCTTCATCTTATCATATGTTTGTCCGAAAAGTATATCAACGGAACTCCCAGGGTCCACGAGTATTCTTGGCATCGCTACCTTTCCCATTTGGAGGGTGATGACCAAAGGGTCGTTGTGTGATCTTCCCTCGTTGGGGATGTCTGCTGCAGAAAAGAATACAGGTTGCTTCTGCCATTCCTCTAGATGATTCTTCGTGACTACGCTAAGTATCTCCTTTCCCTCAAAATCCCTCTTATGGATTCGGTCAGTCTGGATCCCCTCGAGGCCCTTTGTGTGAACGATGGAATTACAGGCGCCGAATCTCTGAATGTCTCTATCGATTGTTATCACATAAGCTTCATGCTTCGGTTGTGGCTGATTTGGAGGGTGCTTTGGCAACTCCAGGAGGTGTTTGAATTGTTCCTTGGCTATAAAGAAATAAATTTGGTCTTGTGGCGTAACGCAATCTTCTGTCGTATGCCTGTAAAATTTATGGAACTGACAGTAGTCCCTTGAATTCTTTGTGTGCTTTGGCTGATTACCCCTGCTTCTGGGATATCTTATTTCATTTGCAAATTCGGACTACTCGATGGTCCTGTAGATGGTGAAAAATGAGAGAGAGAGACAAGATTGTCAAAACACTCTGGAAACCATGCCTTATTAAAGGCAGTCGCCTATTCAGGCTCATCTCTATAGCTCAGAATGCAATGCATTCCATGAGCCGAACAAACTATCTATGAGCTCTCTCTTATAACTCCGGTGGAGAGGGTAATATCATAGCGCAGTACTAACGATCTCACCAACATATTAAACCCATCGATCAGCTCAGAGCCAGACCTCGCTTGATGGTACACGGTGAAAGATTAACAGAGACGTATCCTCATGGATTTCCTCTTAAAATACGACTCAATACATGAGTCTTGGTGCAAACCTCAGAAATATCGAAGCTCTAGGCCGGTCCGAGCTCTCTGAGAAGCATACACCAGCCTAAATAGGCCTAAGCGGACTTAATCCCCAAATTCAGGAAGGTCTAGCATACCATGGATAAACATGCCATGACCTCGAGTGTGTTGTAGCATAAGCACTCACACCACGACTAAGGCACAGGCTGCCCAAAGTCGAGCTTGGCCAGATGCCAAAGCCATAAACGCCACATAGCATGGCACTACAAACCATGAAAAAAACCATGGATTCACAAGAAATCAGCCTTGGCCAAGAGGCCAAGGCCATGGCACAAGGCGCCACAACAGTTAGCGCCAAAGGCGCGTCCCACAACTGGCCAAGGGTCAAAATCCGTGGCGCCATCATCCATGGCGCCACAACAAAGCCAAGGGCCAAAGTCCGTGGCGCCATCATCCATGGCGCCACAACAAAGCCAAGGACCAAATCCGTGGCGCCATCATCCATGGCGCCACAACAAAGCCAAGGGCCAAAATCCGTGGCGCCATCACCCATGGCGCCACAACAAAACCGAGGGCCAAAACCCGTGGCGCCATCATCCATGACGCCACAACAAAACCGAGGGCTAAAACCCTGGCGCCATTATTCATGGCGCTACAACAGGATGGCCTTGGCCAAAGGCCAAGGCCGTGGCGCCATAAGCCATGGCGCCACCACAACTAGCGCTAAAAGTGCGTCTTGAACCAACCTTGGCCAAAGGCCAAGGCCGTGGCGCCATGAGTCATGGCGCCGCCATAACCAATGCCAAAGCGCAATCAAGCACTTGTGGCCTTGGCCAAAGACCAAGGCCACTCGACATCACACCATATTGGTCACGACAATCAGTCGTACAACCTTACGCAATAGCCACGTATCACTCACTCGAGATATCAAAACGTCACACGGGGGGATAACTTTAGGGGTATTGGTCTGGCGGTCTACGGCAGTTGAAAGAAACTGATGGAGATAGTGGGCAGTTACGAGAAGATGGCACGAGTGGGCATGTTCCACACAACTCAGGCAGTTACGGAAACCAACGCATGTCCTCCACTCCTCCACTCTTCCACGACGTCCACCTTCTCTGTCGAGAGATCAGGGTGAGTTCAAACTATAAATAGAGGCTTCCTCTATTTTCCAAGGCAGAACGTTCAGAACACCGAGAACATCCAGAAAGCACGCAGAGCCTCAGAGAAAATACCTGAGAATCTAAACTCGTTCTAACCCTTGGAGATTTCCAGTCGACTTCACGACAGAAATCTTGAACTCAAACACCCAAAAACTCATCTTCAACCTGATCTCAAGTTTCTTCGATGTTTCCCTCCCTAGACCAACCTCTATCCTCTCTGTGACCGAAGCAAGGTAGGAACGGCCATCCTTGGTTTAGGCTTGCCTTGTTCGACTTTGATCTCCGAGCACTACGAAAGTACCCAGAGACGGTACACTTGTTTTTGCAGGTAAAAACAGGTCCGAAGAGCGTCTTCGATGGGTACGCAAAGCTTTGGGAGTTTCCTATCACGAAAGGCAGGGAATCCTGGCTTAGTTGTCCCGAATTTTCTGTTTCCTTGTCCTTGCTGGCTGCTGCTTCCTTCAAACTCTCCTCGAGAGTTGTTTCCTCTGTTACCGTTATATTTTCTATTGTCATGGTACTTGCCATCTCCGAATTTGCCTTCGTTTCCATAGCGACCATTATCATCTTGTCTTCCTCGCTTCGACAGATCCCCAAATTGAGTATTCATTGTTTGACCTCGTTCTTCAAGTGATAAATTGTTGAGTGGACCTGTTTTAAGATGGATTCCTTCCCCAAGGTTGCTTGTTCTTTGATCTCTTCCAAGGTAATTCGCTCCTTCTGGTATTTTCGGAGATCTTGTAGCGTCTCTAGGTTCTTGGAGAAGAGCCTGTCATATAGAGGATGGTTTTTATCAAGAGCGTTGAGGAATGCTCGTACTTTGTCCTTTTCTGTAGCTCCGTTCCCCACCTCTACGCACTGTTCAGTCCATCTGTTTGTTAGGCTCTTGGTGGTTTCTCCCGGCTGTACCCGGATGCTGAATAATTTTTCCACCCCAGGCTTGGAGGAGTTGTTGTATAGGAAGTGTAGTATAAAGACTTTGGACAGCTCCTCGAAGGAAGAGATCGAGCTGGCTGGGAGGTTATCATTCCAAGCGAGGGCTTCTCCTTTCAAGCTAGAAGGGAAATATTTACAGAGCACTTCATCTCTATCAGCATAATCCAAAAAAACTCGGAGATACATTTTAATAGGCACGGTCGGGTCTCCCGAGCCATCGAAGATTGATGTGAAGGTGGGCATAGTGCATTTTATTGGAATCGCCATTTAGAGGATTTCTGGACTTAGAGGTGAGCGATTGACATCATTCATTGCCTGCGTGAGTTTAATCCTGTCGCTTGACTGGATCCTGTTGTCGAAGAGCTCAGCTCGGAGTGTCTTGATCTGTTCCAGCATTATCTGTTGTAGGGCTCTAGCTTCGGCGTCCTTCTTCGTTTGGTTACCTTCGCTGGGTATCTGTATGCTTTCCTTCGGATATGCTCCTGGTTCGGTCCTTTTGCTTGATACTGTGATCCCGTGGCCTTTGCTGTCGCCCTTGGTCTTGATGTATGTTTTGGATACAGAGTGTTCCTTCGTTTGAGATATATTGTTTGGACGAGAGTGTCCTTCGCTGCATCCTTTGTAGTTGGATGCAGACTTTTCTGCCACTTTTTTATTTGCTTCGGCTAGTTGCTTTTTTAGTTTTTTTAGCTTTTTTATCTTTCTGTTTTTCAAAATTAACTTCCTGAACTGTGCAGCTCTCGCCGTATTTTCTTCGGTTGGTTGGTGTAAAAGCATGTTGTTGTCAGGGACGGCCGCTTCGTCTTCATTTTCGTCGTTTTCACCATTTTCTTCTTGTACTTGCTGCCGAGGTAGCTCGTCAGCCTCTGGGAATCCTTCTCCCTCTGGGCCTAAGTCCTCTACATGCACTTCGTCCTCGTTTACTTGTTCTATGTGTTGGACTGTGCTAGTCGCCACCTCGGGTGATAACCCTTTACTCGTTGAAAATCTGGTGTAATGTTGTCTCGAGGATCCGGTCCCTTGCCTCGAAGATCCCACTCGCTGCTTCGGAGTCTGGTCAGATTTCGAAGCCATTCTGGTTGTAACCTGTCAGAAGACAAAAAACCCGTGAGGTCCAAGGCGGCTATTGCAGTGTACTATGTCGGCCATGTAGGTCTGTACGTTGCAACGGTTTTTTATCGTGCGGGTTTTTAGCGTAGGTCGTATTTAGATATATTCCTAACTATATTTTTTGTCTTTTAGCCAAAACCATCTTTCCCAATGATTTCTGCATAAAAATTTATTTCCAAATGTAGCCGACACTTTGAAAACTCTAAAAGATTTTTCCCATAACCGTTTTTTATAGCTAACCTCAATTTTAAGGCATAAATGATGAAAATCAACTACCATTTTTGAAATCGGTTTCGTCATGCCAAGGTTTGAAACCCTTAGTTGATGACCTTACCATCTGATGATTTGCTCATAAAACCCTTAAACATGCTAAAGCCTTGAAGGATGCTTAAGGTACTGGAGCTTCTTTTAAAGAATAAGCTTTGAAAATCTTTGAAAGGATGAAAAAATCTATGAAAAATTTGAAAACCCGAAAAATCACAGGCAAACCCTAAGTTGTTTTAATCAGTCCATGTTTCTAGCGCCAAACTGTATGAGTAGAAAATCTGCATAGGTACATGATGTTCTATAGCCCTCATATCTCACTCACACACACAATCATTCAAACACGATTCAAGGTACATAGACCTCAAGAACAATACCGAAGATATGTAAAAGACATTAATCAGAAGATTAACGTATGCAGATTTGTATTTATTTCAGTGTTGCAACTACATGGATTATCATCCTAAGGAGCTAGAGGAGATACAGACCTAATCCCTCTCTTGCCGCTTAGGTTACACCCAAAAGATTCCAACCCTTACAATGTTCTCCAAGCTCGCCTTATATAGGCCGAGCTTGGGTGGTTTACAGCTAATAAGACAAGGGACTCAATCGTGGTGGTGTCAGTCCTTGTCGAGTAAGGCGGTTCCTTCGGCGGCACTCCGAAGATGGCTCCGGGGCTTCGGTCCTTTGGGGCGGAATCTGAATCCCTTTCTTCTGATTCTTCTCCCGGTGTCCTCGGTCTCACCCTTCTTTGGTTTGGTCCCGAGGCTTCGCCGATACTTCTTCTGTCGCGACCATGCTTCTTGGATCTCTGACACGTGTCCGAGGGGTTTTACCCTCCACAAGTGTGCTTTGAGTGTAAGCAACCAGGACATTTCAAGAGGTTTTGCCCAGAACTTTCTAATAAGCAACAACAACCATTTGTGCCTCAACAGCAACAGAACAACACTCAGAGGAATGCACCACCAAATCAAACAAGGATGCAAAATAATCAGCAGCCTAAGGCATTCAACACTGTGCAAATAACTTAAGATGCAGACAATGCAGTTGTTGAAGGTATATTCCTAGTTTTTAACACTTGGGCTAAGATTTTGTTTGATACTGGTGCTACACATTCATTCATTGCATCATCCTTTGTATCATCACTAGGTTTGAAAACTGAGAAAATCACTGAGACTTTTGGTGTAGCTAATGCAGTGGGAGGTAGCACACAAGTCAACAGTGTGGCTAGATCATGTTTAGTGCGTATAGCTAAGCATGAGTTCTTAGTTAATTTGGTTGTCATGAACATGGCAGGTTATGGCATAATCCTAGGGATGGATTGGTTATCAACTTGTCATGCTAAGTTTGATTATTATCTTAAACGTGTTACGTTACGTTCTAGAGAAGGTAAAATGGTACATTTTACTGCACCACGTATTTTCATGAAGCCACTTATGTTATCTGAGAGATGCACTAGTCATTCAAGTGCCAGAAGCTTCCTGTATCATGTATAGATGTTGGAAGGAGAACAAGAGTCACCTACGGCTGAAGGAATTCCCATTGTAGAAGAGTTTTTTGATGTGTTTCCACATGAGTTACCAGGTTTACCACCTAGAAGAGAAATAGAGTTCTCTATTGAGATTCAACCAGGTGTCTCACCTATTTCTATAGCTCCTTATCGAATGGCACCTATAGAACTGAAAGAGTTAGACAAACAGCTACATGAGCTAGAGGATCAAGATTCATTAGATGCAGCACGTCACCATGGGGTGTACCAGTTGTGTTTGTGAAGAAGAAAGATACCTCATTACGGTTGTGTATTGATTATCGACAGTTGAATAGAGTCACAGTGAAGAATAAATACCCTTTACCTAGGATCGAGGATATGTTTGATCAATTGAAAGGTGCTCAGTACTTTTCAAAGATTGATTTACGTTCAGGTTATCACCAACTTAGAATCAAAGAAGAGGATATACCAAAGACAACATTCCGTACACGTTATGGACACTTTGAGTTTGTAGTAATGCCATTTGATCTCACTAATGCACCAGCAACATTTATGGACCTTATGCATCGTATCTTTAGGCCATACTTAGACAAGTTCGTAGTAGTCTTTGTAGATGACATCCTTATCTACTCAAGGTCTAATGAAGAACATGAAGAACATCCTAGAACAACATTAACATTGCTGAGAGCACACCAGCTATATGCAAAGTTGAGTAAGTGTGAGTTTTGGCTCACTGAAGTACAATTCTTAGGACATGTAGTTTCCGGAGAAGGAATTAAAGTGGATCCATCTAAGATTGAAGCTGTAACTAAGTGGGAAAGACCAAAGAATGTGTTTGAAGTACGTAGTTTTCTTGGCTTAGGAGGATACTATAGAAGATTTGTTTTGGATTTCTCTAAGTTAGCAGCACCACTGACAAGATTGACACGCAAGGATGTTAAGTTCAATTGGAGTGATGAGTGTGAAGAGTCATTCACCATTTTGAAGACAAGATTGGCCATTGCACCAGTCTTGACTACACCAGTAAGTGGAGTTGGATATGTCATCTATTCAGATGCATCATTGAAGGGATTATGATGTGTGCTTATGCAGGAAGGTAAGGTTATAGCTTATGCTTCTAGGCAGTTGAAGACACATGAGATGAATTACCCAACCCATGACTTAGAACTAGCAGCTATTGAAGTTGTGGAGACACTATCTTTATGGTGAGAAAATTGACATATTTTCTGATCATAAGAGCCTGCAGTACATCTTTATACAAAGAGATTTGAACTTGAGACAAAGAAGATGGATGGAGTTTCTCAAGGATTATACCTACACATTTCATTATCATCCAGGAGAAGCTAATGTGGTTGCAGATGCATTAAGCAGGAAGTCAAGAGCAATGGTGGCAAGTATGGCTATGCATGCATGGGATTTGCATAGAGAGATGGAGGAAACTGACATACATGCTGAAGAAATAGTATGTAACACCATGATTGTGCCAGAATTACAACAACAAATTTAGGAAGCTCAACAGAGTGACAATGAGATGATTTGGATACATAAGCAATTGTCAGAAGGCCAAACGCCTAATGGATGGAGCAATTCTGCAAGTGGATTGAGATTCATGAGAAGACTGTTTGTGCCATTACCACTCAGAATGAAGGTATTAGAAGAAGCTCATAACTCAAAGTTTACAGTACACCCAGGAGGATCAAAGATGTACCATGACATGAAGAGACAGTATTGGTGAAGGGGAATGAAGAAGGATGTAGCTTTATTTGTGTCAAGATGTCTCACTTGTCAACAAGCAAAGATTGATCATCAGAAGACAGGAGGGTTACTTCAACCCTTACCAATTTCAGGGTGGAAATGGGATCATATCACTATGGACTTTGTTATGGGTTTACCTAGAACAGTTCATGGTAAGGATACCATATGGGTGATAGTGGATAGACTAACTAAGTCTGCACATTTCCTAGTTATTAAGAAGAAGGATACATTGACTATGTTGAGTCAAATGTACATACATGAGATTATCAGGTTACATGGAACTCCAGTGTCTATTGTATCTGACAGAGATTCTCGTTTTACATCACAATTTTGGCAAAGCTTACAGAAGGCTTTAGGAACTAAACTATCACTTAGTACTGCATATCATCCTCAGACGGATGGACAATCAGAAAGAGTGATTCAGATTGTGGAAGACATGCTGAGAGCATGTGCACTGGACTTCAAGGGGAGTTGGAGTGAACACTTACCATTAGTAGAGTTTGCATACAACAACAGTCATCAAGCTAGCATATGAATGGCACCATATGAAGAACTGTATGGGAGACCATGTAGATCACCAGATTGTTGGACTGAGATTGGAGAAAGAAGCATATTTGGACCCGACATGGTACAAGAAACAACTGAGAAGGTGCAACTGATTAGGCAAAGGCTAATCACAGCACAAATTACACAGAAGAATTATGCAGATAAGAGACGTAGACCATTAGAGTTCAATGTGGGTGACATGGTATTGTTAAAGGTTAGCCCACATAGAGGAATCAAGCGCTTTGGTAAGAAAGGGAAGCTTTCACCGAGATATATTGGACCATTTCAAGTACTGCGTCGAGTTGGAGCAGCTGCATACCATTTGGAACTACCACAACAGATTGGACATGTATATGATACCTTTCATGTATCAATGCTGAGGAAGCAAGAGATCCCTCATATGCCATTGACTCTGCACAAGTCATGGATTGGGAGGATTTGGAAATTCAAGAAGATGCTACATATGTGGAACAACCAGTGAAGATATTGGACTACAAAGAACATGTATTATGCACCAAAACCATTCCCATGGTTAAGATACAATGGCAGCGTCGACAAGTTGAAGAAGCAACATGGGAAATGGCATCTGAGATTCAGGATAACTATCCTGAACTCTATAGAGGTAACACTTGAATTACGAGGACGTAATTCTTTTAAGGGGGGTAGGGTTGTAATACCCTGACCCAAATTTGACTGCATACATGCATGATATGGTCAAGTATGAGTCCAGATTTGTTTGTGTGAGTATGCTACACCTTGCTTGTTACGTATGACTTATGCATGTTACGTGTGATTAATGCCTTGTTTACTCATTATAACTAGGTATAGGGAGCTTGCCTTAGCTGTGAAGGTTAACCAGGAAAGGTACAAGCAGGATAGGAGGCACATTGGTACATGTATGACTAGCCATGACACTTAGGCTAGACGAGGCTTAGCTAAGTTGTTTTCCTGATTTTCCTTCAAGCACGTATGTGGTTACGATAGAGTCTTGATTAAGGTAAGAAACCTGATACTCGAATAAGAAGAGTTTTGATAACCATTACCTTGTCATAGGTTTGACATGTCACTTAGCCATTGGTTGTGAGAGACTGAGTATATAGAAACTCTATTTCTTTGCGTACAAGAATACAGAATCCTTAGCTAATGAAACTAGACATAGAATAACAATATATAAAGAGAACTAGAGATTGAGTTTAGGGTTGCCGCAAGAAGGAGAGCTAGAACCCTTGAGAACAGAACTTGGAGCTAGAGCTGGTAGAGGTCTCTGGTGTATCATACCTTGATTGTTGCTGTGATTGCTTGCTTGTTGAGGTAGGCGTAACACAAACCCAAAACTGTTTTGGTTAAGTTATTGTTTTCCAAACTTCATATTTCTATCATGTTTGATGATTTACTGACATTATTCTTGAGCATGATGTTCTACTTTGGGCTGAGGTCCATGAGACGGGTGTGATCTCTAAATATTCTATGATTTGGGTACGAGTTATCCATGGAAACGGATGTGATTTCCTAAACCTGCGCAAGGTAGCTCTTGTTTGAGCTGAGCTCCGGTTGTGTGAGCTGATTGCTATGTTCTTTGCTTGATGTATTGAGTTGTCAATATGGTTCAGAGGTTATGTGCTTGCTCATGTTGATTTATTTTGAAAACTTGCATCTGTATTGCATTAAAACTGTTGTGTTGTTTCTTGCCTACTGAGTGTCACAACTCACGTCGTTTAATGACCAAAATTCCAGATTTCATGACTACTCGTGGAGCTAACAATGGAGGGAATTAGAAGCTGACAGACAAGCTTGTTTTGATTAGAAGTTTTATGCTTAGATTTTACCTTCAGTTGATTGTAATAAGTATCATCATACCTTGTGATGATGAGTAGAAGCAGTTGAGAACTGCTGGTGTTTACTTGTTTGCTTTTTAGGGAAGTATTGAACCTTGTTTAGTCTTCTTTTAATTCATTGAGGAAGATTCAGTTTACTTGGGTTCATTTAACGTTATTCATGCTAGATTTTCTTTATGTAGAACCTTGTGTTAGCATTAAAGCCTTATACATGTTGATATTAAACCCTTTACCTGATGATAACCATGACTACCATGAACTATGCCTAGCTGTTAGTATGAAGCCTTGCTGCTGATAGTTGCCTGATGCTGATGCTACCTATATACAATATAACCTATAAACATGAAGCTGTGAGTTGATGTATGATGTACTGCCGGTCAAGTCATTGTACTCACCTCTCAAAGCCTTCAACCATCACTGATGATGTGTTACCTACTAGTCTCACTATGACTACCTCATATCCCCTACCCTGATTCACTCTTACTTGTACCTTGAGGAACCCATACGTATGTCAGTACTCAATAACCCTGTTAGGACCATGCTATGACCTCAACCATAGAGCAGAAGAAGGACCTTGAGATTACTCTTACGTAAGCAATGATGATGCTCTAACCCTCACAGAGTTGTTGCCATCAGTGTGTGCATGATGTCTTAGACCATACATGAGTACATGTAGTATCTCACTATAGCATCACCTCATGGCTGAGTAGGAACCATGACATGCTGAGTTAGTCCTTATGATACGATTCAACATAGAAGAGAGGTACTGATGTGTAGTATACTCGATCACAAGGAGTGAACCTATATGTCATGAGACGATACATAACTAATAAGACACTAGACCTTGTAGGTGTATAACTTGAAGCCTTGTATGAGTACCTCAGGCATTAGTTCACCTCAACTGATGTGAGATACCCAGCATCATACTCTGATATAGTAGTAACATGTATGAACCATGCATGTAGTATCACCCCTAGACCTCTATGAACTGTGTTGCTGTAATGTGATTCCGCTGTTGATTTGACTCTGTGTATTGGAGCATACATGCCAGTCTAGTGGGTGTGGTGTATAGTAGCCTAAGCTTGAGCTTGAATGGCTGTATTTGGGCTCTGGCTTAGGGGGTTAACATGCTGTATACTGCCATGGACTTGGGTGTGGGTCTGTGTCAGGATTGCGGGTATTACAAGAGGCTCTTCCATTGTTCTTGCAAACAACTGGCGATTAGCTATCGCAGCTTCATACTTCTCATTCAGGCGCTCATCGGCATCACGTGCCTCTTCTAAAGCTTATATTTTGTCTTATCCTCTTCCCGTCTTCAGTCCCATTGTCCTCTTCATTACTTTCACCCTCACTAACATCATCATCCAACCGTAAAAGCCTATTTTCTCTCATCTTAC
>JAJJMA010311898.1:0-12965 GCA_023529015.1 Papaver nudicaule
TAATGCATCTAAGTCGGTTAGTGTTTGGCGGGAAAAGTGTGAAAAAATTTCCACTTGGTTCACATTTTGTTTATAAACCAAAGTGACTTGAGAGAGTAAAGAGAACTGAAATTAAAGGCTTAGAGAAGTTTTAGAAAGAAGACATTAATTGAAAGTGAATTGTTTATCAGTTGCTGCTTCGGTAATTTCATCATCTCTGTCTCTATCTCATATAATTCTGCTTCTAATTGAGCTATCAATTTTGTTCTTGTGAATAATCTGAATTCGTTTTTCCTTTTCTTAGTATTGAGTGTATGAATACGATGAAGCGTCTTGATTTGTTCGTGTATATATCAAATTTGATCTTCATGATTTTTGTTTCATGGACATTTTAACTAGATTACTACTTGATCTGTTAGTAATCTCCATGATTTTTGTTTCTTTACAGTCTTAAATTAATAATTCATCTGTTTGTAATCTTCATGTTACTTAATTTAAAATCATATATTTTTAGATCTGATGAGTTACGAGTTTGAAGTTAGGTTCATCATCTATGTTCGATTCCGACCTGAATCTGCTCAGTTTTAGTAATTTGTTTCTTTACAATCTTGAATTACTGCTTCTTCTCTTAGTAATCTTCATGTTTATAATCAAATATGTTTAAATCTGATGAGTTACGAGTTGTTTTTTGAAGTTAAAATTTATCATATATGTTCGGTTAGGACCTGAATCTGCTCAGTTTTCAGTTTAGAGTTTTTTATCTTTGTTCGGTTCCTACCTGAATCTGCTCAGATTTCAGTAATTCGGTTAAATTACTTCAATCTGTTAATAAGCTCCATGATTTTTGTTTCTTTGCAATCTTAAATTACTAATTCATCCCTTAGTAATTATCATGTTACTTTATAATCATATATTTTTAAATCTGATACGAGTTTGAAGTTAGAGTTTATCATCTCTGTTCGATTCCGACATGAATCTGCTCAGTTTTACGTAATTTTGTTAATCTGATTCTTATTTTGATTTGTGCATAATAAGTTGGTTGTTGTTGTTGGTGGTGGTGGTTTGAAAAAAGTTAATGATCATTAAGTTGAAACACAACAGAATCTTGTGGTGATGGTGGTGGTAAAACCGAGATCTGTAATCAACTTTTGATGAATCCTTAAAATACTAAATCATCTGTTAGTAATTTGCATCTTCATGATTTACTCTGATTTTTGTGTTCATATTAGTACTAATTTGTCTTAGCTGGTCATCTTTTGATTCATCTTTGTCTTCATCCGTATAGATTTACTCTGAATTTTAATTTTTAAATTTTAGATGTTAATTGGGAACCTTTGTGTTTATCTCAGTCACGAGGAAGACTAAACAAAGAAACGCAAAAATGGTTGAGATCAAGAAGAGGGAGAAAAAAGTAGATGGGCTTGTGGAGCAGTGGAGGTTGAATGATAAGCACTGTTCAATATGCCAAAGACATTTCTATGACTATCTCGAGATCCGCCCTCATTTAAAACCACACTTGCCAAAGCTTACGAAGCCTAAGCGTCATCTCAAAGCTTCATCAAACTTGGTCGACAATCAAAACTGTGAAGAAGAACTCAACGACAGTTCATCCATGGTCAGTAGTTAAGGCAGTGAACAAGAGATTGGTGATTATGATTCCGAGTTAGAGCAATGAAGACTGGGTACGAGGAGGAGTCCATCAATGCATATTACTGCCTTTTCAGTCTAACACATAAATATAGCTATAGATTAATCAAACAATTTGGATCAGTTTAGTTTTTTTATCCAACACTTGGAATTTGGAAACAATAGTTGTTATTGCACATGCTTATTCTTGTTATGTGACTCCTCTCTCGTATGAAAATATTTTCGGTAACCCCTTCTTGATTTCTTTTTACCCTCTCTACTGTCTCCTTCTCAATTCATTGTTTCCTCTTTTTCCTTCAATGCAAAAGTCATACACCTCCTTTTGATTCAACTTTAAACAGGGCTGTCATCTTTTTCATGATGTTGGTTGTTGTGATCGGAGCGGGTAGTCTTGTTTTTATTTCGGAAATTCTCGTCTCCATTTAGAGCCAGATCCAACAATAAAAGCTCGGGACACACATACCTGCAACATTAACAAGCAGAGAGGCATAGTTAGATTGGCATCCACATCTTTATTTACGCTAACTATATCTTATTACAAATTCACTAAATCATTAAGTATTGATATTGATAATATTATTTCTTTATGAGAAACTGGCTTCGCAACACAATAATCGTATTCAAGTTCTTCTTCTTGAAAATTTGATAAGACATTCTGAATAATCTTATATCATGTCAAATAAAACTTATATATATATTACTATGAGAAAATAATCTAAATATTTACTTATAATAAAGAATGCAAATACTTGTCGACAATATATAATACCTGTCGACAGTATATAAAGGGTACAATATTACACTAAGAAAATATTCCATTAAACTTTACTTATACTTTAGTTATTTTTTAATTTTAGATTTTTATTTGGAATGTTTCGATAATTTAATGACTTATTATTTTATCGATAAATTAATACTTCATTGAAAAAACAACATAACATTGTTGTGATTAGAAATTTTCGATATTTATTCAATCATGAACTTGGCACAAGTCATTTTAAAATCACATGAAAGTAAGAAAAATATATAGTACTAACTTGTAACAGAAAAGGAGTAATTTTTGCAATTGCTAAACTACATTCATGTAAAGGAAATGAACTTAAACTACTAAATAGATTACGGGTGCGCCCTCCTAATAGAAAAATAAAAACGTGCCAAACAATGAATCGTCTCAACCCGAACTTTTATCAATTTTGTCGTAAATTGTTATTTTGGGGTTTTATGGGAGATCTGGAATTGAATTCTCCTGGATCTAAACTAAACTACCCTCAAGGCCATAATCCAAATCATTTAAATCTAATTACATAATCATTCACATACATATTCCTTTTACCAGGATATGATTGCAGTAATGGAAAGAAAAATCAAATCATTATAAAAAATCAAATGTAAAAAGTTTTTAGGTCCGGAAAAATAGATTTGCATAGATGATAATAAACTATACATCATATGTTAATTGTATACTTTTTTGTATATATTCAGTATAATAAATCATACTACTCTATCACAGTTAGGTGTGTACCAGTAACAAACTCCTTGGGTTTTATAAGTTGAAGAAGGAGAATCAGGAGATCATACCTTTTTGATGGTGTCCCAACCGACGACCATCATATGAATATCAGGTTTTTCAACATAATTTCCGAAGTATCTAGAAATGTACTCAGATGACTGTTCCACGGTCTCTTGGGTCCTTTGTTTCGGCCCATTTACCTAATATACAAATTAGAACAAAAAAAAGGTTAGATATTCATTAGGGCCACAAAACATGCACATATCTCAAGTCATAAGTACTTCGACTCAAATTTGGTTATCAACCATACATGACAAAATATGAAACAAAGTACAACATACAACAGTTCCAACTATGAATGTTTCATCCCTGACTTATATCTAGACATGTTGATAATCCATAATGTTGAAGTGGTAGGCCATAATGCAAATGGGAAGAACAAAATCAAATGCTTTGATGCAATGGTTAGACGCTTCCATGGTAGACTAAACAATTGGAGAGGCAGAACCTTATCCCAAGCAGCCAGAGTCATGGTTGTAAAGTCAATCTTGGAATCATTACCCATCTACCAGATTGGTTATTTCCAAATTCCGAAAGAAATCCTAAATCAGTTAACTACTATCCAGAGACGATTCTGGTGGGGAGTTAAAGATGAGAGAAGAGGGATTTACCTAAAAGCTTGGCTTCTCTATGTAAGCCAACAAATCAAGGAGGTTTGGGTTGTAGGGATCTTGACGCCAACAACCTATCTCAATTAGGAAGACTGGTATGGAACCTTATCACTAATCTCTCCTCTCCTTGGGCTCTCATCCTCAGAGCAAAATACTTCCAAAAAAAAAAAAGACATCCTTTTGATCCAAACATCAAGGAGTGTGTCTCTTGAATGTGACAATGCATCCAGATAAGGCTTAATGAAATTCGTCATCATTGTATTTGGGAAGTCGGGACTGGTCACTCTATCAACATCTGACAAGACTTATGACTGGAAGATGTAGATCTGACTAACCATCCTAACCCCAACAATCTAACCATGGTCCACCAGCTCATCGATTCCTCAACAAATTCATGGGATTTGTCTGTCCTCCATTCTATCTTCAACTCCCAAATAATAGAAGCCATTAAGAGGTACCCATAAGAGTTAACAAACTTGACTCAGTCAAATGGTTACTAGAACCAAATGGGGTCGTTTCAACCAGTTCTCTTTACAATGTTATTCAAAATATCATGTATGTAAACATTTCTGAGTGGGACAGGATTTTGGACATCAAATTTGGGCCTAGAGCCAAACTTTTTGCTTACAATTGTTTTAGGAATATGGTTTATACATGATCAATCGTGTCTAGGTTTATCAATTGCTCGAATATATGCCCTCTTTGTAATCAGAAGGATAAAACTCCGCATCACATGCTCGTTAACTGTCCGTATGCAAAATGCGTTTGGTTTTCAACCAATGCCAGTCCTTCCCCCCCTGACTACTTGGTAACTAGCACTCGTCAATTGATAAACACTCTGCATAATGCTCCTATTGGTTGGCCTACAAATGAAGTTGATTGGAATGCCTTCTGCATAGCTATCATTTGGCATATATGGAAGGAAAGGTGACTGAAAATGTACCAAGGAGTATATCAGAACCCAGTTGTCACTGCTAGACTGACTAGAAATTACTGGAAGGAAAACTAGAGACCGAGCAGACTTTAAACTAACAACCAGAGAATGCTTCCACCTACACAAAATATGATTCCATTGAAAAGACATGACGCTAGTTGTGGGAAAATTAACATGGCCTACAAATGGAACATGGATTTATGTACTATATGTTTTTCTTTTATACTAAGAAATGATCTTGGAATTTGCAGGAAGGCGAAAGTGTAAAGAAGGTCAGCTCAAAGCTCTGATCACGGGATGATTCTGATAGCTAAGGAAGCTTGGAAGTGGGGACTAGTGGTGGATTACAAGGTGGTGGACTTCGAAGCAAGCTGTTAGAATTTGGTGAAACTCATGGATAATGAACAAATCAATATACAGTGGAGAGCAAGATCAGAATGGGAAGACTTTCAGTTTACTTTTTCTAGCTCAAAAACCTTTACTCACTTTTTGGTTTCAAAAGATGTAAACCAGGCATCAATTTAATTGAACTCTAAACTCAATTCAACCGCTGCCTGTGACTTAGAAAGTTATCCTCCGGGATTCTTGTTTGGGATTTTAGAAAGGGAATGTAACGAAACCCAAAACACTAGCCTAAATGGCTCTCTAGTTTCTTTTGATGCAGTTTATCTATCCAAAAAAAAAAATACTCCATATGTACTTCCTCTTTCTCACTAATCCCTGATGATTTTTGATAATTAATTTTGACAATTTTATTAAAAGTTTGAAGTTGTAGTAAACTAGTGCGGTAGTTATGAAGAGTAAGATTAAAAGAGACCTTAGAGCAAACACTATGGTTGTACTTTCAACCAAAAAGTAGCTAATTCTTCCACATAGTAGCCACAAAATGTGTGCCTGGCCACAAGGAGGAACAAATCTGTCCCCCCTTGTAGCTAAGCATCAAGGTCCGGTTTCTGGGTGCCGCCAGATTAATTAGGAAGACTGGCATGAAACCTTATCACTAATCTCTCCTCTCCTTGGGCTCTCATCCTTAGAGCCAAATACTTCCAAAAATGTAGACATCATTTTGATCCAAACATCAAGGAGTCTGTCTCTTGAATGTGGCAATGCATCCAGCTAGGGCTTAATGAAATCCGTCCTCATTGTATTTGGGAAGTCGGGACTGGTCACTCTATCAACATCTGGCAAGACTTATGACTCGAATATGTAGATCTGACTAACCATCCTAACCTCAACAATCTAACCATGGTCCACCAACTCATCGATTCCTCAAAAAATTCATGGGATTTGTCAATCCTCCATTATATCTTCAACTCCCAAACAGTAGAAGCCATTAAGAGGTACCCATAAGAGTTAACAAACCTGACTCAGTCAAATGGTTACTAGAACCAAATGGGTCTTTTCAACCAGTTCTCTTTACAATGCTGAATTCAACCAGTTCTCTTTAGTGGGAAAACAGAGGAACAAAAAGAACTCAAAACACGAAGAGGAGAAAGGGAAATCACTAGCAGTGAAGAAAGAACACCCAGAAGGGTTATAGAAAAACCATCTGCAATACATGAAGATAAAACTTGACCAAGGTCAAGATAGAGACGGCCAGAATTGATCGAAATTTTTTTTATTTGTGTTATTTATTCAGCACAATATTCATAACAAAAAACCAAATCCCCCCGACCCAAAAAAAAAAAAACCCCAAACTTTAGAACAAAGAAAATTAAGAAACCCTAGAAGAAGTAGAGGAAAAAAAAAAGCATCTTTTCTGACCTGATTGAAACAAAATAAATCGCTGAATTCAATTAAGGAGCTGATGTTCCAAGCAAACCAGCATTTAGGACAGTAGTACCGAGTGAGTGACTGTCGGAATATTGTGGATTTTATAAACATGTGGCACAGAATATAATTCCACGTGTCAGTTGTGGATTTTAGATTTTGGGCCTGGGTTTTGGGCGACGCGTAGTGTCTTTCCTAATAGGGGGCCCAATTTCCAAACACAGAAATGGAAGTTTAGGCGGTCTATAAATACTAACTAGCGATGTTTCACTCAACAGAATTCTTTTGTTTTTCTGCATAGTTTTTGTGCCTAGAATTCTGGAATTCTTTGTTTGCTATAAGTAAAGCTGTTTCCTCTAGCTAGGCTGCATAGTTTTCATGGCCAAGCAATTAGCATCAGGATCAGCACCAGCAAACGCATCACACGCGAGAAGTGAACGGCAATGCCCACCGGTTCCAAAGGCAGCCCCTTGGCTTGTATTTCCCCATGGTAAAGGCAGGAAATCTCAGAGTTTCTATAATCCATGTGAAACGGAGAACAGAAACTGCATTAAATCCATCCCAGAGATGCGAGGAAGAGCATATTATCATAAAGCTTCTCACAGAGGGTGGCTGATTGTTGTTGGTGGGGTTGATGGTAAGGCTGAGCATTCTGTGGCCAACTCAAACTTAGATGATTGTTTCTTGTGGAACCCGGTATCATCCGAAACCATTCAATTACCAAACCTCGATCGTCAGTCTTTTCCAACCAAGTACAAATCAAAAACATATTTCCTGTATGACCTGGTGTTATCCTCACCACCACCTCTTCAAAATAGTAGTAGTAGTGATGGTGAGCACGGTGATGATTGCACGGTGTTCCTCCTTTTTAGAGGTGTCGATGCTGGAGGTGAAGTTTGTAATGCTGAGCACATTCTAGCTTTTTGTCGACCAGGAGACAAACAGTGGAGGACGAAAGAATTGTACAGGAGTTGTCACCAAAAGAATGGTGGTTGGTCAGGGTACATTGCGTCCCTGGTCTGCTTTAAAGGTAGGTTGTACGCTTTTGGAAGTAGTGGTGAGAGGGTCAGGGAGATCAGAATAAAAAAACTGTGGCATAACGTCGAAGTTGATAAGCAGACCAAGTATATTAGAACAGTCAGGATAAAGGAGGCTGATTTTCCAACAACACAAGGAGGGGAAAGATTCAGTGGTTCCATGCAACATTGGCTTGCATCTGGTAATGAAATCTTCAGAGTTTACTTTAATTTCAGTCTAAGAAGCTACAGAAGAGTCGCCTCGATACATATCCTCAAGCTAGATTTCCTGTCGATGGCTTGGGTTCTGTTGAAAAAGTTGGATGACCATGTTCTCTTCCTGTGCACAACAAACGTCGGACGCTTGATCAAGTGTAATTCAACTTCCAGCGCGTGCTGCTCAACGGCTGACATGGGACTCAAAAGGGGTTGTTTGTTCTACACACTACCCGAAGATCAAACCTTGTATGTATATGAAGTAGATGATAGTGCTACTACAATTATCTTGCCGTGTTTGAAGCTTCCGACGCCATGGTTTCCGCCTACCTGGATAATGATGCCTACAGCAGTAGACAAGCATGTGGTTGCCGCAAGCACAAGTGTAAATGATTTTCTGTTGAGCAAAGATGCAACTGAGAGTACAAGCAGGATGAATCGTCATAGCGGAGAAGAATTACAAGTGTCAGATACATTTAATGCTTATGCCGGTGTAGAGGCGATAGCAAGATTTCTCCATCCGGTGGATTACGTCCATTTTCGTTTAGCCTGCAAACGAAATTCTATACTGCTACCGGCATTGAACCGAATGTCAGCTTCTCCAAGGACCACAGCAACTACATATTTATCGCCGTGGCTGGTTTCAATCTTCGGCGATGGTGAAGAGACCGTCTGGAGTTTCCTAGACCCTCTGCACAACAACGACAAGTACCTCATGAAAGTGCCTGACCAATTATTTGTAGGTGCTACAATTCACTTTTCGAAAGACGGATGGCTTGTACTGTCCAGCGGTAAGGGAAATGTATTCTTCTACAACCCCTTGACAAGAGCAACTATTCGTCTTCCAGATTTACCAGATGACTACACACTTGGTGGAGTATGCTTCTCGTCTGTACCGACTTCTCCGGATTGTGTAGTCATTGCCATCTCCGATTGGTGGCCAGGGGTTTATAAGGATTCTCTTATAAGCTTGTTGGTCACTGAGATGGGAAAGAGTGCAACTGACTGGACTATTCGTGAATTCAGTTATGAATCTAAATGCGAAAAGGAGATTATGCACGAATTTGTGCCATGCATGAATAATCCAGTTTTCTACAGAGGGGATTTCTACTGCTTGGATTATAATGGAATGCTAGGGGTCTTCAGTGCGACGGGTGATTCCAGTTGGAAAGTGCTTTCGAAATCCTTGGAAAAATTCAATGCCATCTATCCAAGTTATCTGGTGGAGTGTGGTAACAAGCTTTTGCTGGTGAATGTAGGACACAATGGGAAATCGACTGGGGTTTACAGACTGGATGAATCCAAGATGGTCTGGGTCGAACTTAAAACTCTGGGGAAGTATGCGGTGTTCGTCAGCCACACGTCCAGTTTCTCAGTAGTTGCTCCACGGAGTTGCATGGAGAACAAAATCTACTTTTCTAGGTTATACGGCGAAAGGCTTTTATACTATTCACTTGATACATGCAGGTATCACTGCGTTGGGAGTGATCAACATTCTCTGCAAGATTTCATTTATACAAAAGAAAGATCAAACTGCACTTGGATTGAACCTAATTGGTCTCGTGAAAGTATCAGCCACGAGCCCAGCGATATCATGCCTAGCATTTAAAAGCCAGCTAGTTGCTTCTCATTAGCTTGTATTTGTATTTTTCTATTTTCTTTTATGATCGCTAACAATTTATCTAGTAAAATTGAGTTGAATCAGTAAATTTCTACTTCATTGTTACTCTGTAATTTGAAAATAAATAAATAAACCTGTTTCTGTCAAGCCAACACATTTTTTTTATTTTTTTTTATTTTAAAGGTTATATAAAAGTTGGACTGAAGCCCACTATGCTAGGCAAATAAATAAATAAAAAGCTCCTCACACCCGATACAGACGAGTTTCGAACTCAGATCGCCGTTTTCATCACCTAACGACTTTACCACTGTACTACAGTGAAATCTGCTCAAGCCAACACAATTCACAAGGCCAGAATAAAAATGATTTGGAAAAAAAGAAATTAAAATACAAAAAATGTATAAAGTAAAACAAGACGTAATCTTTCGAAACTGATCCAACATCTTCATAATAACGCATTTAACAGGAAGAAATAGCAAATGATAATCAGGAGAATACCTCTGTCACCATCTTTTGCAGTTGAGTTCTTAGCCAGATACTGAAAGTTATACATAAATGAGTACATAGTAATATCTTCTCCATATCTCTTTCCCAACTGCTACCATCGGAATAACTATGATCTTCTGGGTGGTGAGAACCATGCCCATTTCCTTTTCCAGTTCAGAGTTCAGACCTCTCATCTACTGGGTGGGCGTTGATAATACATTTCAAACAATCTGTTTCTGCAAAGAATTCACAGTGTATGACCGAGAACTGTCAAGAATCAACAATTTTCATATCCGAGCTGCAACACTGTATTCCTCAACAAGTGCTTCTTTGGTCAAATGAATTTCAAAAGGATCAACATTAAGGCCGCGTTGAAAGAACACCGAGAATGGGTTATTACGGTAATCCTAAAACAAAGATCTGTAGCACAATGGTAGCATGGCCAAACCAATCTGAAATAAAAGTTTGCAACGCAAAGTTTAATTTGACAGGAATCAAATAGGGGGCTGAGCGAGGCAATATAAATATTGCAAGACATGAGATTTTCTAAGACTATTATTTCCGTGTGCGATATTGTGGCATAGAAGGAATGTACCAAGCCGTTGCACTGGAACCTTCTTAAATCGTTCTGATCACCAAGAAAAGATTATTCAAAGGTTCAAATGTCAGACAGAAAAACCTAGAACTGCCTAAGAACGATACAGCTGGGTTCACTGCATTTCTAGATCCACCGACAGTCGAACTGCATTTCTAGTTTCCACTGCCACTGCAAAGGTTGGGAGGCAAATTAGGATTTCCTTAAGTACTAACACCCACTATAAGAGTACCAATGGAATATTCCATCTAAAAATGTACCTCAGCCTAAAGACATGTGTAGACTCCATATATCAAAGTATATACAAGGAAAACCCCAAAGGGAAAGATATAATTTTCAATTGTTTACGCCTTTATGGTCCCATCACAATCTCAACATATACAAGTCCCACCTAAACAACCAAAAATCAGTTTCACTATCTAATGAAAATTCTTCAACAAAGAGAGTGCCCAAACAGTTTCTCCAAAAATTTAGCATCTAACTTTAGTCTATATCACAACCTTATGTAAATACACTATCTGTGCTCTATCATAAAGTCAGCAAACGAAAAACACTATCTATGCTCTAATAGGCAAGTTTTTTATCCTCGTCGCCATCGAACCACAAGAAAAGATTACCTACATGTTTGACAGGGGTACCAAGTTTCTTAAGCTTCAGAGTGCGCCGAGGAACAAGTAATTTTTGAAATTATTTCAAGCTTACCAACATATATCTAGTTCCAGCGACAAGCACCCAAAGCAGACTGTACTTTAGATGAGGGTTTGAGGTTCACAAAGTGGAATCAAACTTTCTGCTGACTACTAATCAAAACTAAATGCAGAAAAGCAGGCTATAACATCAGTTAAAAAAATCAGCATATAAGAATAAGCATGTGAGCATGAGGGAGTGGCAGACAACTGTTAACAGGACTAGAGAACACTATAAGCGAACCTTACATGATGTCTGAAGATCAATGTGATATTAGTTTAATATTAATGACTTGAAGGAAGTAAACTTAGTTTTCAACTAAATGCTAATGATAATAAGTTTTGAACCAACAAAAAACTTCTAGTAATAAGCAGTCTTTTATAACAGCATTGGCAATTCCAAGCTGGCTCCTAAGTCCTAACTATTTCCTTTGTCGTCATATAAGGAAGGAACCCCTATTAAAGCTAAAGGGAATCTACAATATCAAATGTTATGCAAATTGCATAAGGCCGAGACTAAGAGGAATAGTTGTAAGCAAGTAGCTGAGATTCTGCATTTATGTTAGAAAAGAACGTGTAATAAAGAGGTGAAGCATCTAGCTGCATCTACAGACAACTAACTAAAGGCACGCCATACAGTTAAGCTAAGTTTTGAGAGCAAAGCATGCATGAGATAGAAACTGAAACCAGAGATGACTTATAGCCTTTCCCTACAAGAAAATATTAGTGTCGCGAAGCACCACAGGGGATACGAAATGAGGAATTACCAGGAAAATTTTGAAGTACTTTGCGGCCTGAAGCACATCCAATGAAGTTGAAGAACTAGAAAAGACTGATTCCAAATTCTCTTGTATGCTGTATAAGGATCTTCCTTCAAAAACTCCTGTCAAGGATCGTTGGAAAGGATATTAATAAGATATTGCTAGCATTTCAATTCAGTTGTTAGAGATATTAATGGTGTTGGAAATTTCTAAGCACACCAAAAAAGAAAACTTCATATGGAGAAGTATTGTAATTTTGACTTGTGGATTTCCAACTTAGTTTACAGAGGTACCAACTCTATAGCCAGTTGAGCATAATATACTTTATATGAAATGAGGAATTACCTGGAACAATTTGAAGTGCTTTGCGGCCTTAAGCACTTCCAGTGAAGATGGAGAACTAGATATTCCATATTTTACTGTATGATTTCTTCAATTTCTCAGCTGTATAAGGCGCATCCTTGAACAATTCCTGTCAAGGATAGACAGAATTAGATTCACTATAGTAAGTGGAAAGGAGTGTACAAATCAAAAGCGAGAAATTTTACGAGGCCATGACGGGTTTGCTATTTTACGCTTGCTGCATATTAGCCTCATTGATTTGGGGGCGAGCCCATATTTAATGGGGGCAAAGGCGAATCCAAAATAGGGTCACAATGAAGTAAAGAGGTCATCCCATATGGAATATATTTTTTTTAAATACAAAACAACCCATCATTAGTAGAAATTAATGATATGATTAGGTGTTAACTAAATTTGATTAGCAAAAATTATTAGTGTGACATGTTATATTATGGTTATCAAAAAAAATGAAATTAGAATTTTGTGTTTGGAGAGAGAAGAAGGAGAGGGTTTAGGGGGGAAAAACTTGGGTTTACCCAAAATGAGTGATTCAAGTCCTAAAAACGATCATGAGTTTCTCTCAAAGCGGGTTGATCAATCATGTTTCAATAATATAGAAGATGAAGCCGCTATGGATATGTTGCACGATCAAAATCGATTGTACAATGAAGAACAAGACTCTCTTGGGTATGAAGATCCTCTTGATGCAAACGAGTCTCAAAAACACTCAA
>JAJJMA010311898.1:13241-25905 GCA_023529015.1 Papaver nudicaule
TTTTTTTCCGCACGTGTTTCCATGTCACTTGATTTTTGTCCTTTGTTTGAAATTTATCATCTTTGTTAATGTAGACATGGGAAAGTAGAGATGAGGCGGTAGAGTGGGCTAAAACGAAAGCAAAAGAAATAATGTGCGTGGTTGTGCAGAGTAACTGTGTAGGAAAGACTTATGTTCAAATGATTTGCCAGCATGGACGCAAATTTGAAAGTCACAAGAAAAAGGGTGATGTGTACGTGCGGAAGAACGCCAAGCGAAAAGTGTCCAAGACTATCTCAAAGAAGACGGAATGCCCTTTCAGGATGATATTCAATAAGAAGAGAGACCCAGACAATAGGTGGTATTTGAAGAGCATAGTATGTGGTTGGCACAACCATCCGGAACCTGATTCTCTTGTTGGATATGCTTATGTTGCAAAGTTGAGTGAAGCGGAAATTGATATAGTGAGGGAGATGAAAGGAATTGCACCCCAAAAGATTCTGAGTGTGATTAAAGAGAAGTTCAAAGGCAACCTTTCCACACTATCCCAAATTTACAACGCTAGAGCAATGTTACGAAGGGAGGCATGGGATGGAAGAATGGTTATGCAACAATCGGTTTGGTTGGCAGAGAAACACAACTATTACATTAATCACAGGGTCGGGATGAAAGACAAGGTAACACACATTTTCCTAGCTCATCCCAAGATGATAGAATTAGCTCTGTGCTTCCCTCAGATATTGATGATGGATTGCACTTATAAAACCAATAAGTACAACCTGCCTTTATTGAACATCGTGGGTCAGACATCGGAGAAATCAGCATTCACAGTGGCTTGGTGTTTTATGCAACACGAGACAAGGGACGACTACAAGTGGGCACTAAACGAATTGAAAAAAATCTACAAGGGTCAAACTCCGGGGGTGATAATAACGGATAGAGATATTGCATTGATGGGGGCAGTACAAGATGTTTTTCCGGATGCACAAAATTTCCTTTGCACTTGGCACATCCAACAAAACATCTTAGCAAGAACAAAGATTCATTTCCAAAAACCCAAAGGAAAGACGGGTTGCGAGCGTTCGGAAGAGGAAGATGACCGAAGGAGTAAACTGTCTAAAGATGAACTACAGAAGGAAAAAGATAAAGATGATGCCGAATACGTAGCCGGGGGGGAAAAATGGAAGGAATATTTGTTAGACTGGGATGAATTGGTTCACTCGAAGACCAAGGAGAAGTTTTATGCAAATTTGAAAAAGTGGGAGGATTTATGGAGACCCAAGTATCATAAAGCGGTGGATATTATTGCATGGATACGTGGTTAACCGAACACAAACAAAGGTTTGTTTATGCATGGACCTATGATTATCCTCATTTCAAGAATGAGGCAACGAGTATGGTTGAGGGATCTCATGGTCGGTTGAAGAGGATGCTCGATGTATGTCACAATGGGGTTGTTACGTTACAAGAAGGTATCCATGAGTATAGTAATCATGATTTGTGGAAGATTCAAAAAGAAATGGGAAAGAGTAGGAGCTCGTTTTGCACCAGTTATAATGAGGAAGAGAAGAGATTTCTTCGTTATATTATGTTCAGAGTATCTCATTGGGCGATAAATTATATGATGGAGCAACGTGCTATTTTTAAAAAGATGGAAGATCAAGGTATCGTACAAGTTTGTGAATGTAAGACGATGATCGGTATAGGACTTCCGTGTCTTCATCGCCTCGGTAGATATGAAGACCATGTTCCGCTCGAGGATATTCATCCCTTTTGGAAGCAACTCTCATTCATTCCTGCTCATACATTCGAGGATACACAATCTTGGGTCGACACCGATGTGCATCGTGAAATACTTGAATCATACCCAACCATGAATCATGTGAGTAAACTAGCTTTGCGTGAACGCACCATTCTTTCCCTTAATCGTGTGATGACTACTGCTGAAGAACCAGAGATAGAAAAACCAATTGGTAGACCAATCAGCTCAACCTCTTTTAGTGAAATTAGGAAGGAAAAGAAGTTTCAAAAAAGTACTAAGAGAAACCCCACCCTAGCAGAGTTAGTGGAAGCCGAGTACACAGCGGGGGAAAGAAGCATAAGAGTGGCCGGAAGATGGTGCTTACCCAAGAGAGTTCTGCTGACCCAAAAGCAAAATTTCTATCAAAGGTTAGAGAAACAACTCAAGGAGTGGGAACATCATTAGTGTCATCGTGGGTAGGAAGTGCTCCAACGGTCGGTAATGAGGAATTGTGCACTCCACAGTCAAACCAACAAAGCGGAATGCAAACAATCGTACTTGAGGTTGGACCAATGAAGACCCCCAGGGATGCAAACACCGGAAGACCATTGAGGACCATTCATACAATTTACAAAAACTATATGAAGGACATCCCTTGGATCATCAGTGATTTCGTCATATCACATGACGACGTCGATGGGGATGGACATTGTGGTTACCACGTTGCTTGTGAACAGTTGGGGCATTTTAATGACGCAGATGCGTTGGGGTTGAGCCAGGTAGAATATGTAAGGGCAGAGATGGCCGCTCAACTACTGAAGGACAAGGAAATGTATATTGATTTGATGCACCAAAGCGACACGATGGTTCAAGCTTATGAATTCAAGGAGTTGATGGCTAGTGTGAAAGGACGTAAGCGAGCTAAGACTGCTTGCTATAAATATTGGATGAAGATGCCTCAGTGTGGCCAACTTTTAGCGGATACTTTTCACTGTGTTGTTCACTCCTTCACTCCTAAATTTCCTTCAGGGAGTTTCACATTTATCCCCTCGAAGGCAGTTTGCACACCAGAGAATCAGAATAGAAGAATTGTTATGGCTTTTGTGAAGGAACGCCATTTTATAGGGTTGAAGCTCGAGGACAAGTGTCCGCTACCACCGGTGCACCTGCATAATTCCAAAGGTACTTTTACCTTAAGTGCTCTGGAGTGGAAGAAGAATTACGAGTTTTCTTTGCAACTTTGGGCGATAACCGATAACGCTTTGCGTAGTATTAACATTCCTAACAAGTAGTGCGCGTGAGTTGTTTGAACAACTATATTTTGTAACTTTGGGCGATAACCGATAACGCTTTATTACGTATTTATAACTTTTTTGTAAGTGTTTTCTGCACTACATCGTGTTTTGAGTTCAGTGTCTTCAAAAGTTCAAAGGATCACAACCCAAATCGTCAAGGTAACTGCCAAAACCATGACGGATGAACCCTAAATCGTCATACTTATGGGTCCAACCCATGACGATTTGAGGCAAATTTCGGGCAGAGAAGGGAACTTGGAAGGACCTAAATCGTCATGGTTTGAGTTAATAATATGACGACATAAACCTTAAATCGTCATATTATCTCTTTGAACCATGACGGGTTTAGGGAATGTCGGGCAGAGAAGGGAACTTGGAAGGACCTAAATCGTCATGGTTTGAGCTAATAGTATGACGACATAACCTTAAATCGTCATATTATCTCGTTGAACCATGACGAGTTTAGGCAAATTTCGGGCTGAGAAGGGAATTTTGAAGGATCCAAATCGTCATGGTTTGAGTTCCTAATATGACGACTTGTGGGTAAATCAGTAAAATCGTCACATACGATTTTATATCCTTGACGACTTAGGCATTTAAACCGTCCCAATTGTTCATCTTTTACCTCAAACATTCCTTTTACCCTATCGATCAATATGGCCATATGCAATCAAGAAATTGGTTCAAGTAGTAGTGGTTATGCATACCAGCTTAACTTAATAGAAAAGTTCAACTAATTCAACAAACAAAATAACCCAATTCAACAACTAAAGCTAATACAAAATACGTAGGGAAAGGTTGCCATAAGTTCATTCATTCATAGGGATTAAAGACGCGTCGTCCCTTTGTATCCACCATCTTTCGGCCGCGAATCATGTTGATGCGTACAACCCTATCACATTCAATACAACAGCAGCTATAGTGGGGCTTTTCCTGACGTAGTGTATACAAATGACGTTGATGAATCACACGTGGATCATCCTCGCGAATCGGTGGTGGGTTTTGATGATAAAGCTCAGAAGCAAGTGGAATTACTGGATACTGACGATGACTGGGGCCAGGCAGATATTCAGGAACATAATCCCCCCACAATCGTCGTGGGGGAGGTCGATCAACCTCTGAACCAAATGGATAGCGAGGAGGGCTGAGCTCTTCGAGGCTAGACAAAATAGCAATGACCATGAAATATATTGTCAAGGTTGGTGGAAGGTACGACAAAATAACAAAATCATCACTCACATGATAATAAGTAGAATGTACGAGAGCACAAAAACCAACTACATAGAATTTAGGGAACAAAAGTTTAACTAACAATTTAGTAATTCAACAACTAAAGAAATTGAAAACACTTTAAGGAAAGATTGTTCTAAGTTCACTCATTAGGATTGATAACACGCCCAGATCTGGTTACATCCCCAGATCTCTCAATCATGTTGTTGTGACGTATCACCCTTAGACAGGTTGAACAAAAACAACGAAGCAATGGTTCCATGTCACCAACTCTTTTTCGTCGAAGATTGACTACATTATGTGTTGAAAACAATGGTATGAAAACAAAGTTATGTTCAGCAACATTTTCCTCGGTTGGTAGTGGGAGTGGTAATGGAACTAGCTCACTCTGTGGAGCACTTGTCTCTCCAAGGCTGTATAGCATAACAAAGACCATGCATCAATATCGTCACGGTAAGGATGAACAACTTGACGACTCACAAACACATCGTCATGCTTTAGTATAACAATGTGACGACTTCTGAAAGTAAAGTTAAACCATTTTTCCTTTTTCTAACTCTAAAATCGTCACATACCTATCCTAAACCTTTACGACCATATAAATCAAAACAAATACGGCAGGAAATACTGGAACAAAATCGTCATGATAAGTTCTCGGATTATGACGATTTAAAAATTTGCGTACCCAGAATATGAACAATCGCCACGGACCTATATATAACCTCTACGAGTTTTATAAGTCGTCATGATATGTCTATCGAGCATGACGAGTTCTGCAAATGTTTTACCCAGAACATGATGAATCGGCATGGATTTGAGATTTACCTCGACGATTTATCTTCTGTAACTACAAAAAAAATTACTATTATCATGCGAATCATAGTGTTTGTAGTAAACTAACCTCCTAATTGGAGACTCATCCATGAATGGCTGCTGGGGTTGTTGTTCTTGTGGTTCTTCAAGCTCGGGTTGTTCCACAACACTTGATCTTGATGAAACTCTTCCTCTTCTTCCTCTTCTCACATAAACCAATAAACCATTATTCGATTGTGTTTGACCAACCATATTTGTTTGCAACGTAAGTTAATCAACAATGTAAGTTAATCTACAAACCAAGCTTCTTCAAAATCCGAATTTTGAATGTGTTAATTTTTTTTTGAAAATGGATTTTAGAGAGTAAGAAATGTAGTAGAGAGAAGAAGAGTGTGTTGTTGATAAGGATATATAGAAGAGGGTATTTGTTTGGGTGTTTTTTGATTAGTTATGTAGTTAAATTAGTAGTAAGATTAGTGTAAGGACTTTTTAGTATTTGTACACAGTTTTAGCACCCCTTATAAACTGGGGTGGGATATTTGAAGTAGTGCTCGCCCCCATTAAATATGGGCTCGCCCCCAAATTAGCCAGGCATATTAGACGTCATAAATCCCAGAAGACTTTAGATAAAAGGGAAACAATGCCATAAAAACCAAACCAGTTTGAAAGAACATGAGTAATATGAAGTTCTTTAACATTTCATGCCAAATCATGCACAACATGAGTTGATGGAGTGATACACATGCTTTGCTGTTGAATTTATTCCACACAAATTAAAAGATTAAAAACTTTACCATTGAGATTTTTATCGTCTTCTTGACCGACTTTGGCCTTTTGCGGTTTCCTGAAGCCCCAATTCTTTTTTGGAGTTGAAAACAATGGGGACTTTGTCAAATCTTATCACATTCCTTATCTCTTTGGAGTGATAATGGACTCTTTAAACCCTTGTTAGATGCAAGCGAAGTACTATCAGATCCTACAGGGATGCGTCGAAGTTATCTCCTTTCCAGTAATTTCATCCTCACCGCATCAACCTTAATAACATCTCATACGTTTTCTGGAGACCACTTTCTTTTTATTTGCTTCAATATGTGCCAGCATGATTAGACGTATCAGAGCAATGAAACAAGCAGTACAGTTACTAGTAAGGAGATCGCGACATTAATTTTCAGATAAATAATATCTTAGTGACAGCCTTGAGATTTAGAGATCTCAATTCACATTCACTCTTCCTATCCTGGCCCAGGGGCCATCCTACATATCCTGTTACACAGTTAATCATGGTCACTATTGAGTCATGTCCTATTCGCTTCCGGTTTTATCATCTCAAACAAACCATAATTTGAAACAAAATTGTAACAATCCCACTACTCGAACATCAAAATTGTAACAATCAAAGCTAGAAAGAAAAGTCGATAAAAAGGCATTGAAAATACTTACAAATATGATCCTTGATGCAGATATTCTCTGGCTGGTGTGTTGCATTCTTCCAGATGAAGGTCTCGTCTACAGAGGGGGGATGGACATTCCAAACTTGAAATGAGAGAGAAAGAGCTTGGCTCGACTTTCTAGAGGGGTATTAATGGCCCGAATATGTATGGCAAGTGGCAACGAAGAAGTCCATTAATGTAATTTTGAGTGAAAATTCCGTGTACACTTGGTAATGGGTAGATGGTACACCCACCGTAGAGGAGGCGCAGACATCAAGGTTGTGAAATCGTGAATTGCTATGAGCGCAGAGATAAGTTTAGGGTTTTGAAATTGGGCAAAAAGAAATGAGAGAGAAAGAGCTTGGCTCGACTTTCTAGAGGGGTGTATGGCAAGTGGCAACAGAGAAGTCCATTACTGCAATCTGAGTGAAAGTTGTGTGTACACCGGGCAATGGGAGGATGGTACACCGTAGACACGGCAATAGTTCCAAATGACCATTAGGTGCTCATGGTTTAAAGCAAGAAAATATACACACTAGTGTAGATAGTGAAAAATTGAAGAGGGATAAAAATGTAAAATATCCCTCTAATGGTGACACGATTGTTCAGTAAAAGCTGGTTTCTCCGGGCATCCTAAACAGACATAGCAAACAAAAGATAAACAAAAATGATCTGCTTCATGTGCACAAAATTTGTAGTCAATGAAAAAACTTGATTCACAACATTCAATGATGCAATCCCTTTGTAACTTTGTTTCCCATTATTGGAGTCTGAATAATAACAACATATTACAACTTAGATTTATCAGGAATAAAATTAGAAAACACATAAATCAATCAATTCTTCTTCTTCTTCCTGCGTAAGTCCCATAGTGAATCTTGTACTTCTTCAGCTTCAGTCATAAGTAAAGAAAATCTGTCCTCATCTGGCACGAAACTCTGGTACATAAACCACAGCATCTCTCCCCAAGTAGTAATCTCAGCCAACCCCTCTTGTGCTCGAGAGTCTTGGAGATCGTTGCAACACTCCAGTGCAGAAGACCTCAATCTGGTAACTGCAGCTTCCAGTCGCCGTGCATCCTTGACATCCTGCAAGTTGAATGCCCCTTCTGATAGAACTAGCGCAAAAACACATCAGGTTTTGAAATTTTGATTAGTTACGAGTACATTTTTTTGTCTCTACAAATCTCAAAGAGTTTCTAAATTCACTAAATTTACGAATCATTAGAAATTTCACAAAGAGTTTCTAGAAATCTATTAGGGAGTCGTTAGAAATCTCTTGATTTCAAAGGAATCTCTGAGAGTCACTGAAGTAAAAATTTCCTTTAAGTTTACTTTATTCACATTTAACTACCCGTGTTAGAATGTAGGCGGCTATCTATGTGAGCACAGATTGCAAAGAATATACACTGTTAGATGCGGTTGACATCAAATCTCGATGAAGCATTGAACGGTGAGTAAGATGTTTGATGTCAGTCAGCCCTTAACATTATTAGATAGCCGTGCAGTAGTAAGATTCTATTTTCTTCTTTTTATATAAATAAGGAAGATGCTTTTGTCTCTCTGTGGTTATAAATCGACCGACTCATCACAGAAGATCGGAAATATCTTCTTCTTCATCGCCGATCTCCGCTCCAAGGTATCCCCTCTTCCCCAGAAAATCATGGTGAAATCCACAACTTCTCATGATCATGATCATGATGATGTCTGCTTCAACAAACGCAAAGGTAAATTGGTTTTGATTCGATCCGATTCGACTCGGTTCAGATTTGTTTGAACAGATTTCTCATGGTTGTTTTGATTTGTAGTTGATGATGATGAAAAGTGTGCTTCACACAGAAATATTGTGATTACAGACGGCGATGTATGTTTCTTTCTCACTTCAATTTAGTTATTATCATAGAATTTCTTGTAGGCGTTTTCTAGGGTTTATTTGAATATTTTGTTGTTGGTGCTTTAATTGAAACTAAATGATGATAATGTATGGGCTTCTTAGGTTATAGCAAGTGAATCCAATCAATTTGGCTCGTCCATTGCTAAAGAATGGGATCGAGCCGTCGGTTTGCGTCTTGAAAATGCAGTAGTTTTGGCAGCTCACCGTCTGGATAAATTGGCTGGTAAGTCATCGTATATCTTAATTTTGTTCTGTGTGTGCAATAATTGAACATGAGATACACATAGTCTCCAATATGTCTTAGTTTTGGTCTCTCAAGTAGCATATGTCATTTTGTAGAGAATGAAACACCTACCAATTACATAGATATATGATTCTCACCAGAGAGACATTTATGATGAAGTTAATAGCTAATTCGTGACTTGAAAATCTAGATAGGTCAGCAAATATAAGTCTTACAGGCTTATCTCAAGTTGTCAGTCAAAGTAAAGAATGAGTCTGGGTTTGTCAGTTTGAACATCTGGAGATTTCTGTCTCCAGACTCTTCTTAGTCATGGTAATAGGTGTGAAGTTGCAAGAAAGGAATTCAATAAAGTTAAGTGTAAGACTCTAAGTCGGGTTAAAAGTGTAAGCCCAAGTGCTGCACATAAAAATTCTGCTGTAAAATTTCAGTTCAAACCAATACAGATTTCAGTTTCCGCATCTCTCTGACCCAACAATTTATACTGAAACTACTAATCGTACTTTATTCTTGATGTTTAATATCCTGACATTATTCTTTTTCCTGCAGGTCCTGAAGGATTTGTATGTGCAGTGACTGGAGAACCTGTATCAGCACAGAAAGCAATAGGGGCTTTGACTGGGAAGGTAAAATTTTCCTTTCAGACGACGGCAATGTGTAACATAATAAGGTGATTTGATGGTTGATGGGCTTTATTTATTCATCTCCCTTTTGTTTGCTTCTGCTGTTGTTGATTTCTAGATTGAGGAATTGGAAAAAGAAGGCAGTCCAAGGTTGACAGCAGAGAAGGCAGCCAAATTAGTTCCCAAGTTCGGCATAAATGAACCAACTATAGAATTTCTTGCTGTTGGCCGGGATTGGGATGAACTGGTACTAGTATTCCCTACCTTAATGATATATCCTGCTGCACATGTGCTGAGTTTTTATCTTAAAGTCATTTTCTTCTTGCCATTTCAGCGTGGAGAGTTTGTTCCCTGTTTATCTTATGCAAACAAAGCTGCATCCAGGAACCCGAAGAAGGGCTATTGTACTGGACTAGGAGCGATTTGTTCTCAGATGGTCGTTGATAATCTGTAAGGCTTCACTTATCTTTTTGTCAGATTAATGTGAACTGCAGACCTTTTCCAGAGATCAAACATGGAAAGTAGGAAATCATCAAATTGTTCTTATATCTGTCTTTTTTGCCTGGCTAGATTCAAAAAGGAGATGTCAATAGAAGCTGCTGTAGAAGTCGCCCTACAGGCTCTTTATTTTGCTGCCTTTTCCCATGAAGTGAAAGGCCAGACAGTTGAGGCAATTGAAGGTATATATGTATAGCCTCTTGTATTTTTGTAGGTCTAGCTGTTTATCTACTTGAATTTAAAATCAACAATTTTTTTTTTGGCAGTTTGTGTTATTTCTGGAGAAAGCATTAATACAAGCCGTTATACCGTCGAGCATCTACATAAAAAATTTGCCCACCTGGTAACACACAATGCTACACTCCCTCCCTGATATTAGCCTTTGTTTTTGAGATGTGCAGTAATTTTCTAACTTATGTTTTGATTACAGGTAAAGGAAAGGCACGACTACCTTCGTAGCAATCCTGCCCCAAGGTAATACTTAGACCATGGACGAAGCGGACTTGATGTATGAGTAGTTGGGTTTCCGACCGTTGAAACTTGTGTATGAAGAAAAGTTGATTGTATGTACGACACCAAGCTAGTGTTTCTATGTTCTCTTGTTAAGCTGACCACTAGCCGAAGTTGGTTTAAAGATTTGGAATGATCCAAATTTATGGTTTAGATTTGTTAGTAGTTGCACCATAATACAGAACACCAAAAGATCTGCTGATGCATCTAATCAATAAGTGAACAAAATACCAACTCAAGGAAAAGACATGTCTTCAATCTATCTACCCCGAGTTGCACGAATACAGAACTTCCTTGCAGGAAAAAGAAATCAAGTGTCATATATGGTTGGAGGAGTAAATGAATCAGCTTCAGTTGTACCCTGTTCTGCAAGACCAAGAGCTTTGACAAGTCCTCCATATGGATACTGTCCTTTCATGAGTGGGTCGGCAATTTCTAGGAACTTCTTACTGTCACTAAGTAATGGTCGTGCCTGCAAAGTCAAAACGGTTGTATGTTACAGGGAAAACAACACCAAAACTATAGACATCAGATTTCAAAATGAGTTTGCCAGTCAAAGCATACTCTAGAGCAAGTACAGCCGAAGTCCGACAGCTTTGGATTATAATTCTCATCCTCATCGAGTAAAATACCGGTTGTTTTTTCAAGCCAACATAGATTTCAGGAGGATCCTTTTGATCATGCAGATATTCCAAAGCCTTGGCAGCCGTGCTACAGGGACACCGGATTTTTACACCGAATCCATACACCGCTATGTGGCATTTGACATCCACCTTAGGATTAGTAGGCCCCCGTAGGCCCCCAAGATTAGCAGGCCCCTGCCATAAAAACGAGCCAACCACCGGATGCCACGTACCGGTGTAGAAATCCGGTGTAGGAAATCCGGTGTCCACAGAGTGTTTTCGCTTGGCAACACCCCCCTGCTATCTTCATCCTAGTCTTCCAGTCTAGAGGCTTCTTGCCGGGTAAAATCGAAATTCGACATCCCCACAACCAAAACAAACTTTCAGAAAACAAAATTTTGCCAGCAATGAAATGTTTAATTAATCTACAGAAGCAAAAAAATTAAAAAAATAATCTAATAAAAGATGGTTAGAAGATTTGCTTGTTAGGAAAACTGGTCATTTGGTTACCTAATATAATTAGGAGTGAATTAAGGAAAGGTATGAGTTTCCTAGTCGGAGACAAATACTTGGAGGTCAAGTCTAAATTCTCTCTCTCTATATATAGGACTAGAATTGTGGGTGTAGAGGTATCCAACCTAGAAGAGTGCTATATATGTAGGTCACATTCGAAGAGCAGAGATGGTGGTAACATCTAAATCAGTTCTTGCGAAGAGCCTACCAGTTTCCATGGATAAATCTGAGCTAATTGAGTTCTTTAAACAGGCTGGGGAAGTTGTTGATGCACGTTACCAGAATGCATGCAAGACAAAATGCCGTATTGAGTATGCAACCGAGGAAGCTGCAAACAAGGCACTACTAGAGTTGCATGGCCAAAGAAAAATTAGAGTGTACCCAGTTGGACGTGCCACTGGAAGAACAAAGATTCTCATTGCCAAGAACCTAAACCCGTACATTAAGAAATCCCAAGTGATCGACTTCTTTAAACAGGCTGGGGTGATTTCTGACGTGCGTTTCTCTTTCGATGAAAACGGAGGTTTCAGGGGACACTGCCATGTCGAGTTTGCAACTGAAGAAGGTGCAAAGAAGGCAGCTGAGTTGAATGGCGAATACTTGTTGGACAGGCCTGTTGTACTTGGCTATGCTCGTGAAACCATATGCGTCCGAGGTTTTGATACTGATTTGGGATATGACAAGATTCGGAGCTCCCTGGAAGAGCTTTTCTCAACTTATTGTGGACAGATCTTATGGATGCACATTCCAACATTTCCTGACGGCACCTGTGTTCCTCGGGGGATGGCTTTCATCGAGTTTTTTGATGTCCGAGACTACCCCAAAGGTCTTGCGATGAATGGACATAGACTTGGTGATTCCACCCTGAAAGTCGAAGATGCCTGTCCACCTGAATTCCATCTTAGGCCAACGGGTCCTAGGAAGAGAATTTGTGGAAAACCTGTCGGTCCTTACGTAGGCTCATTTTACCGTCACAGATACTTCCGTGACAGAGGTTACGGCGGTGCTGGCATAGGAAAACAAGGAAGCATCTACCATTTTCCTCCAGGAAAGAAAATAAAATTCGACCATGATTCACCTGTATAGTAACTAAGTAAGTTAATGAAGTTAATGAACCAAGTAAGTTAATGAATGAAAGGGGCTCTTTTGGTGGCTGCTCATGCTAAACAGGTTGTTATATCCTAGACTCCTAGTCTTAGGACATGGTTAATTGGTTAGTAAAACAGGGTGTAAGAGTTGAGAAACAAGTAAAGAAAATGTATTGAATCGTGTAAA
>JAJJMA010311906.1:0-16353 GCA_023529015.1 Papaver nudicaule
CATATACCCTCAATTTCTTCTTCTGTGCTACTCTGTAATCACAGCTTAAACTCCTCACTGTCAACGACATCAGCAGCTTTCCCTGCTGTTTGAAATCAATAACTTCTGCATTCAACACCCTGACGTGAGTTGTTCTTCCCTGTTGCTTTTGATTCACGGCCTGAAGCTCACTTGCTTGGCTGTTTTTCCACAAGTTCCTTAGTCGCCATTTCTCCCTGCTCTCACTTCAGATTTGAAAGAAAAAAATAGAATTTCTGCGCCTGACTTTTGTAATGGTTAGAAGTGCCCCTTAGCGGCCTGCAGCAGTTGGGAATAACCCGGTGCCTATAAACTGTGGTGCCTCTTGTTTGGTGCTTGGCTGCCCTGAGTAGAAGTCTGATTTTTAACACCTTTCAAGCCTTGCTCTTCTCTTGTATTTGACTCGACCAACTTCGAGAGTCGCCAAGTGATGATTTTAGTTGTTTTTGCTTCATTTTATTGAATATGATTTCAAAATACCTGCAAAATAGAAAATGGTTAAAATAAACAATGTATGAGGCTTAAGTCGACTAAAGTGTATGATTTAGGTACTCTTGAATAGGTGTTTTGTGCACCTATCAATGGCTGTGTGTATGGCTTTCCTTAACAGGCGCTTGCTTCTGTAAGTGGATTCCCCCCTTTTGTTTCGTTCTTTTTTCTTGTGTGTGTATTGACTTCTCTTATTTCCTTAGATTTTGAAGAGTCAGAGGGCGAGCTACAACTTGTGCCAGTATTACAAGTTCATGTCAGTTCACAGTCAATTGCGCTTCCGTTAGTGTGAGTCGGAGTTGAATGTTGCTAAGGTTGAGATCAAAAATCTTAAGGAGAGTTCTGGTCACATCTTCATTACTGATCCTAATCTCCAGAGTGCGAAAGAAGAGAACGAGAAGCTCTACAAACAGATAGCCGAGATGCAAGGCCATCTTGACACCGCTTCCTCCAATGTCCAAGGTAAATTTATTTGTTGTACCCTGCGTTTCTTTGCTTCCGTCCATTGCGTCTGCTGAGGGTAGATTTCGGTTAGCTGATTGTATAAAGGTATGTGAGAGTTGTGACCTTATGTGGGGGCGCAATAAGGCGCTTCAGAGCGAGTTGGTGGATGTGAAGAAGTTATGGGTGGATGGTTGCGATAAATTGAGGCACTGCGAGGACGAGTTGCGCGAGATCGATGTTGAGCTTTCTGATAACGTGAATAAGCTTCTTACTCTTCGTAACTCGTCTAGTGCGGAGATTTCTTGGATTAGATCTTCTATGTATGATGCCATGCGTCAGATCTCTGAGCTTCATTCCACTTTGGTTAGAGTTACCAATGAGAGGGACAATTCTCTGGCTAATGTTCATGCGCATACTCTAGCTTCGAAGAAGCTTGGGCTTCTAACTTAGAAGGCACATGAAAGAATGGAGTGGTATGCTGATTTAAAGAAGACTGACAGACATTTTGAAGTGGGTGATATGGTTTACTTGAAACTTCAACCTTACAGGCAAGCTTCCTTTTATTTGTGGAGGAACTTCAAGTTATCAGCAAAGTACTGTGGACCTTTTCCTATGATTCAAAAGATTACAACAATGGCATACAAATTGCAACTTCCTCCAGCAGCTAGAATTCATCATGTTTTCCATGTCACCTAGCTGAAGATTGGTACCATTCATGTTCCTTCTCCTACCTTACCAGTTGTTGATCATGCAGGCCATAGAGTGGTGGAACCAGAGTCAGTGTTAGACACCAGAGTCATTAACAAGAATGGTTTTAGTTGATCAGATTCTGGTCCAGTGGACTAATTCGACTCCTGAGAATGCTACTTGGGAGGATACCCTACACATTAAAGCCCACTTAAAGGATTTCCTTCCTTGAGGACAAGGAAGTTTTTGAGGGGAAGGTATCGTAATATACCTGACTAGGGAAGTATTTCAGGTGGCCCTTATCGTTCTAGAGGAATTGGTCCTAGCTAGTTGTCTGTTTGTTTTTTTGAAAAGGGGAGTGACGGTTGTTTGTTTGACACGTGTTCTGCACTGGTTTGACATGACAGTGGGTAGGGTTGTTAGTTATTTAGCCGTTCTCTCCGTGGTGTTTGGATATCAGATATTTTGTGAGATTTGTTTCTGCTGTTGGCTCTGCCTCAGCTTTATATTTTCTTTATTCTTGTTATTTCAATTTCAGTACCTTTTAATCAGTTTGGCAATTATATTCTTTAATTTCTTGTTCATTTCCACTATCATTTACAATCTGATGTTTGAATTCATAAAATTATAGTGAAGAACATTACATATGTCTTAAGTTGTTGAGCAAATGTTCCAAAGAGATGAACCCACCCTCAAAAGGTTATGTGACCGGTTGTCCTAATGGTTTATGACTAGGAAACCATATATGTTTTTCTTAATTGTCTTTCATTACCTCTAATAAAGTGCTACCACATCATAAGCATGAGTCTAAAATGTAATAACTCGATGTTGATATGAACACTTCTAGTGCTACTCCTAGAATTCTTCGTGCCTCTATCTCCTAAGGAAAAAGTCGAGACAAGGATCCATGGGAATCTCATGTTTAAGCTTAGAAGAATATGTTATTATCTAAACATATTGTTGATATTAAACTTAGGATCTATTAAATGGTGATTAATGAATAAATCATATATAATATATTTGGACACATCGAATTCGTATTAAACGATTACGCGTGAACAATGATGCGGTCCACCTACTTGAAAAGAAAGATCCATGGTCACGAACTAGTGACACGTTAAGGAACAGTCTTTTCTTGGAAGTGATTAATATTGGAGAAACCCTAGCTCCGAAAAAAAAATATTTCATAAAGAAGTCTTGGATGATGGTTCTCGTATCTTTGAACGACTATCATGGCTCCATCAACAACGCTCGCTCTCTGTCACCAATGGTGAAAAAGTTGTTGTCATGACACTTGATGAGAATCCTAAGAATTCTAAAGAAAGTAAAACTAAGGTTTCCAAGGAAAATAATTTCATGAAGAAAAAGAAGAAGAATATGAAGAAACCTAGATCCAATACTCCCAAGAATCATAAAATTGCTTATATTTTCAAAGAATGCAAAGAAACAAAAAGAGAATGTTAGAGCATGGATCGGTCAACCTCACTAAGTGTTGGTATGTCAACCTTAGTTGTCAAGTTTACTGATCAAAACTCGGCCGCTTGAAACACACATAAGTAAGGACTTCATTAAGTTAACTATACATAGGTTGTGAAATATGATTGGGTTAGGTTTAGAGTCACTACTTGAAGACACTAAGAAGATTGAAGAGCAGCGATGATGCTCGCCTTCGCATTCAAGATGTTAATGATCTAAATAATGCAATTACTTTTATCTTTTACACTCGTGTTACAAAGATAAAACATAACTTAATTCTTGTGCTTTACGTTGTGACTTGATCGTTTGTGATCAAAGTGTCTTAAGAAATAACTCCACGATATCCCTTGCAGTATTCGTTGTTGTAGTTATGACATTTCGTATTACTTAAAGTTTTCTTCTCTATCTCATCTCTAAGTGATATAAGGTTTTTCCTAAAACCTACGAGTTGGTTAATAACAGTCTATATGGATGTTGTCTCTCAACTTTTTCTAGGCTAGAGTTTAGGAATTTTCCTACAGCATACGAACGCGTTCATGAACATGTAGGTTGTTGAAGTAGTACTAATTTCAAAACTAGCTTTATACCTGTTAATGCATAATTTCGGATGGGCACGTGGCGTCATCTCTGGAGGTTACGTAAGGAGGCAACGAGAACCGCGAAGGATAAAAGCATATCTCAGAAAAGTAACATCTCATCACGAGACGATGAAATCCAAGGGAGGATATCGAAGCATCATCAACCTAGGATATTAGGCCAAAGTAAACACATTAAGGAGTAGTCACACCGCATTTAATGTTGTTGACAGCAGGACAGAAGTTGTTTGTCGATTGGGGATTGGTCCAGCCAGCTATGGAGAGCAGAAACCTCGACCAATAAGGAGCCAACAATGTATGATTACAGCAGGATCCTCCACATATTAGTACGATGGGCTGGGATTGGATGATAAAGGCGGTCACCGAAGATGGACGAACCAGCCAAGGAGCAACAGCAGATTGAAGCAACCAAGGGTAGCAAAGAGCGAGGCCCTTGAGAAATACTATAACTACCCCCCCTTCAGCAGTAAGGGGGTCGCAGAATTTGGGAAAGGATAGCTAGGAGTGCGAATACTTGGATGAACATTCTCCAGATTCCATTTGGCCTCTATCCATTAACAAATTGAAGTGACTTTTAGTGTAAACCAGATAAAGCCTTATCGATTTTGATATAATATAACAATTATTTTACCCCCGAGGACGTAGGCACAAGGCTGCTGAAGCTCGTTAAATTGTTGTGTTGATTATTATTTCAGTTATATCTGTGTAGTTAACTTTGTCGACGATTGTCTTCAAAGTAATATCTTGATTGCTGTCTGTAGCCAACTTGGATCATAATAACCAACGATAATCCGTTCAAACTCACGAACTAATCTCTGGTTGTTAACGAACAAAGGCCACCAACGACTTAAGTAATCGAACCTCTAACAATTTTTACTTGAAGTATGATATGGAAAAATTAGTATCAACAGTTTGGCGCTAGAAACAGGGACCAGTTCCTTGTAGATTTTAAAACAACCAGATTTTAACAAAAGTTGAGTTATTTCCTTTTCTTATCACCTTTTATATTTGGTTTTAAATTGGTTTGGAGGACCACCAAAAGATTAATATCACGTTCTGGTGAAGTATGATCTGAGAGTGAGAAACGAGCTTTGTTGTAAAGGCAACAAGCAGACGATATCCTCCATATCCATCAAAAAGGATTTCTTATTGAAAAAATTACCAAAGTAATTTCTTAACTAATAATTCACACCATAGTTAGGAAAAGATATCACTACCCTCTAGAACTCCCCGGGAAAAATAGTTGGGTAAGGTAAGTTTGCATTCCCAAAAATCACTGTACCTTCATCCCCTCTTTTTTGGCATAACAATAGGAAAAGGAGTGGAAAAACTCATGGCTAACGAAGCAAGGCCATTGGTAACTGGAAGCAGACAGCAACCCGCGCTAACACGAAGTAGATTGCAGTCACTAAGGGCTCAAGGAGATGTCAACCTTGATCTAGAGGAAGCGATCAATCGTCCACGAACTGCACACAGAAGCATGGCGGCAACATTCGACGAACCAGCGAGGGATATGAATCTTTTGTACGGAATGCCATTACCCGCAGAGGAAATGGTTGAAGAAGAAGATCTAGGGAAAGATCAAATCCATCGCACCCCTGTCGAACAAACAGCGAACTCGGTGTCATTCCATACCGCAACCACTTCAGAAGAATCGGGCAACGAAGTGGGACCAATCATCAACAACGAAGTCAACAATGGAGTTGAAGGAACGAACGAATCTCCACTAGCAGCGCGGCTGGAAGCTCTGCTCCAAGATCAGAAAGAACAGGACGAGGTTTTATACGCCTTGGCACAAGAAAATCAGGCGTTGCAGAACAAAACCGAGGCAAGAGAACTACAATCGCGATCCCGAAGCTACCAACCCAAAGGAGATGATGAGGCTAATTAAGAAGCACCACGGAGTTATTCTTCCCTAAGGAACAGGATTCGGGCACCACCACCCGTATGCATACTAGGAGGGTACCAAGAGAGGATCGACTTGCCTCAAAGGGAGATCCACAACATTCCAAGTCATTCTGTCTCACACGGAAGACCATGCCAAACTCAAAGCCACGGAACGCAGTCCCAACAGCGAGGAGAGAGAATAATACCGCCAAAGATGGGAGAAATGGCCTTGAAAGCTGTCATGGACCAGTTGGAGGATTTGAAATCTAAGCAAGGAGGATACAAATTGGAGGAAGCTAAACAGGAAGCTAGGATGACTCCTCCATCTGTCAAACTCGAACGAAGTAAAATACTACCGAAGTGCCCATTGCCAAATTTCGCCTGTTATGACGGAACTACCGACCCGACAGCACACCTGAAATACTATCTTCGGGTGTTGGCCTACTGGGATACCAATGACGTAGTGTTGGGATACTATCTTCAAAAAGTGAAATATTTTATTCTCTAACCATAAGTAATCTTGATTTCTTGACAACTGACTTGATATACCAACGCCAGTGGGTTCAACCCAATGCTCTAACAACCTCCCCCTTTGTCAATTTTTTAGTGACAAACCAATCTTACATATGGATTCAAAAAGTGAAATATTTATTCTCTAACCATAAGTAATCTTGATTTCTTGCAACCTTCAACGTCTTCAAATATGATCGTGCGTTCTTGTAATTGAAGATTCAATTGGCATTTTTTTTTTGGCAACCGATTTTATTAATACTCCAATAAAGCAAAAAGAATACAAAAACTCAACAAGTGAGCAACAAAACTGTAAAAGGAAAACAAACACTAAAATCTGTAATAAGCCCTGTCAGGCATCTCCACCTTATTGTGGAAACCTTGTCGACTGTTATAAACATGTTTCACTCCTCTAGAGAGAGACACATCATTCTTTGCCAAAGTATCTACAGAGAATTTACCTCTGTAACTGTGAATAAAGCTCCACTCTTGTACATTATTAGTGAACTGGTTTCCATCTTGTAATGGCAAACCATGGTATATGAGCAGAGTTGAATGCCTTTATTACTGTTTTTGAATCTTTTCTAAAATTATACTTCGAAAACCATTTCTTTGAGCCCATCCACCTCCATAAGCACTGGAGGTACTTCTGCAAAATATTTTTTTGCACCACCCAACCCACCTTCTACAAAAATCAGTCAATCACAACTTCCCCGTCACAGTTTCTCCAATAAAGCAATATCCTGAATCACCAGGGTTTCCTCTACAGGCACCATCACAACAAATAAAAATCTGACGAGGAAGGAGGAGAGAAAAGAAAACCTCTTTCACCTGCATTGTTTTTACCTTCTTTTGTTTTCATTCCAAAGAACTTCAGTATCTGTAGATCATAAGCAGATTCAAGTGGCAATAACATACTCAAAGAACTACACATCTAAGTTCTAGAAGGACAAAGTCCAACAAGAGTTGTTATGCAATTAAGTAGTATATAAAACTTGTAAGCATATTGCACTGATGCGTAAAGAGATACTACACAATATAAGTTATGTTCTCCCATTTAATCAATACACACACCTTCGTTAAGACATGACAAGCACATCAATACTTGGCCCTAGAACCCAAGAATACAATACGTGTGTTTAATAATCCCTAGAACCTTTTTATATACAATACTTGGCCCCCAAGAATCCCAAACCGTTAGGAAACCCTTAGCTATGCTAAGACCGACCCAGAACAGAAAACACATCAAGTTTGCGAACCAAGTACCCGAAACGAGTTCAGGAATTTTTCTGTCCATTTGGTTTGCAATCCTCAATTTCAGGTTAGCACCAAAAACTCCAAACTGAGTTCAGAAACATCTTGTTCCTCTTGGGTTGGCGAAGCCCATAATTAGATTCTGGAATCTTATATCAAGACAATCTTCAACACTTTTCAACATCTTATCAGTAGGATGATTTGTATCCCATTTAACATACAGTAGAAACTATATAAATTAATCCGCGATAAATTAATATTCGCGCTAAAATAATAAATTCTTTCGGTCCCGAGTCGGGGCCAACGTGCTAAATTAATAATTCGATAAATTTATAAATTAATAACTTTTTGAAGTTGTACATAGGTCCCATGTGATATATAAATTAATAATGCATTAAAATATAGAAAAACTTTAGGGATAATCTTATTAGATCAGCAACTGTAATAGTATTACATAGGTTCCTTTATATACAGTTCAGGGAAAACCCTAAGTAACTATATGGACCGCACATCCATGGGCCGCAGGCCCTATAACACTCCCCCTTGTGCGGTTCAATAACAAAACTATATACATAGTGCTTCACATATAGTGCTTCGAATGTAGTTTTTCAAATGTGTTGCTTCACTAAAACTTTAACAAGGAAAAACCCGCTGGGACAAAACCTTGAAAGATAGAGAGTATAACGTCTCGAGTCTTCGTAAGCTTCTTTGTTGGAGTTGGTCGTGGTAGGTGACTTCTCTTTCAGCTTCATATTTAGTTCTTCAAATGTAGCTATCTCTCCGGTGACCATTGTGTCTAAGTCAATTGCTTCATTAAAACCTTGCTAGGAAAACCCAAAGGGACAAAACCTGATCTTGGAAAAAGGGTGCAATATTAAGAATACTTAGAACAGAGTTAGACTCGCATATGTTGCCTCGTTAAAACCTTGACAAGGAAAACCCAGTGGGACAAAACCTTGACGAAGGGAAAAGAGTACAACGCGATAAGTCCAGAAGTACGCCTTTGCTCATGCTGAATAACACTCTTGCTTCTCGCTGGAAGTTGTTTCGCTTGACATGCTATCGTGTTCATTTCTTTGATTCCGATGCAGTTCAGTAATATCCAGTCTTCAAGTCTCCAACATTCAGCATATACACCAAGTGTAGTTATTGACGTATTTTCTCTAAAAACCTTGTCGAGTAACAAAACCCTGTGGGAAAACTAATCTCGATCGAAGGGAAAAAGAGTACAACACAGTTTCACATTTCGAATCAAAATATGTCGGCATCATATCATTGGATCCTCCCCCTGATGTCGGCATCTCCCCCTGATTTCGTTTGGGGTATCTAGACAGTTTCATTAGTCATGAGCTTTTCGAAAGTGACTATAGGTGATGACCCATAAGTTCACCATATCTCCCCCTGATTACTTCGTTGACTAAGTGATTATTGTCCCTTCATAATCAACAACTTTTCGATTGCACTTCTGGTATTGCAGTTGTCTCATTAAAAACCTTGCTGAGTAACAAAACCCTGTGGGAAAAAGTAACCTCAGTGAAGGGAAAAAGAGTACAACTTACCACTAGATGCTCCCCCTGATGTAGGACAACTTGCTTAGTACAATACATTCATGGGAGTTTGAACAACTTCTTTAGTCCAATACAGGTAGACACTTCCTTTAATCCTACGTAGTCAGACAAGTTCTTTAGATCTCTACAGTTTTGCAATCATGGGAGTCGGACAATTCCGTTAGTCCTATACTTTTCACATGTAATCATGGGAGTACAATACAATTTGCAAGTTCATTAGAAAACTCTACTTGCATCTTCATAGGGATATGAACAAAACCATGTCAATGGTTCCTTTTAGGTATCTAGAGATATTCTTGATACCATTCCAATGACGTTGCGTTGGCGCTGAGCTACATCTAGCTCACAAGTTCACTGAGAACAAGATACTTGGTCGAGTACATTGTATGAGTACAATAATGCGCTTATTGACTTACATAGGGATATTCGTTTCCCAAAACATCTACGTCACCTTCCTATGGACGAGATTGATCTTTACGTACATCTGAAGTTCGACCAATCATGGGAGTGCTAGCCGGTGCACTTGTCCATATTTAAATTGCCTGAATATCTTATGGACATATGCTAACTGATGGAGTAATATTCCACAAGCTCGATGTTCTAGTTCAAGTTCTAGACACATCCGAGTTTTCCCAAGATCTTTCATCTCAATTTCGAATTTCAAATAGTTTGCGGTTTCTCTTACTTCGTCAAAAGTACCTACTATGTTCATATCGTCGACATAGACAACTATAATTGCAAATCCGGAACTTGTTTCATTTCAAAACACGCAAGGGAACAATTTATTATTTCTATATCCCTTCCCAATCAAATGATCACTTAGACGGGTATACCACATCCGTCCGGATTACTTCAATCCGTAAAGTGAGCGTTTTAACTTAACTGTAAACGCACTCCGTGGTTTAGAGTTACTTGATTTTGGGTAATGGAAGGCCATCTGGCACTTTCATGAATATCTCTATATCAAGATCCCCATAGAGATATTATGTAACCACTTCCATAAGTTGCATTTCAAATCCTTCTGAAACTGCCAAGCTAATCTAATTAGCAGAACATCATGATGTTTGCTACAAGACAATAAGCGATCTAGGGGTTTGTGAGAAACCTCGCGCCACAAGGTGAGTCTTTATACTTTAAGACTTCGTTATTCTCACTACACTTTGTGACAAATAACCATGTATGTCCCACAGGCTTTACACTTTGTCGGTTAGCACTACCGCACCAAATACCTGTATATTTGTCAAAGAACTAAGTTCTGCCTGGATTGCGTAGGCCAAATATGCTCTTTGTTTAAATATAAACAATATAGAGCATGGTTCGATCTCATCGTGCTACTTCTGGAGCAACTGAATTATATCATCATCATGCACGCATGATCCTTCCATTGACTCATGTGCATTCTCATAATCCATTGGGATTTCATTTCTCTAGAATCATTTAAAACTTCGGAGCGTCCTCCAGTTTGATTCATGGACATGTTCAGAGAAAATTTTATGAGATGATTTCAGATGATATAAATAGTTAGATTGTGCCTTACTCAACTTTTTCCTTTCTAGGTGAGTATCAATCGAACCTAGTGGTCTCTCCAACTTCCTTTATAGAGCCACGGCCTCAACCATACTTCCACAGAGTATAGTTGCAACACCTTAGTTTATGGTGTGTATCCTTATTTAAGGATATATAACCTTGCAGGCACGCTTGCAGTTGGTATATTTGATCTCGTCACTTTAGCGATACCAGTGTGCATTCTGGATATCGAAAATCGTTTTTCACATCACATTTACATTGCGAAGTGCGGGGATCAATATGAGACAAAGTGGGAAACACACCACGACAATTCCTGTCGTTCCCTTAGGAAATACTTTTCCTTACCTCCCCCTAACGACGGGAAGGTTGTCTCATTAAGTGACTATCCGTAAATCTAGCGGTAAAGAGATCGCCTGTCAAAGGTTCTTCGTAGCGGATATTTGTTGGGGATTCGTATCCAACATAACTACTTAATTGTCTATGTGGACCCACCTTAGTACGTTGTGGAGGCGTAATTGGCACGTGTACGGCACAACCAAAAATGCGTAAATGTAAATCAGGCTTATATCCAGTTACCAACTGGTACGCAGATTATGGTTGGCTATGAGTGGGTCTAAAGAGAATAAGTCAAGCTGCATGCAATATGGTGTAACCCCAAGCAGTAATAGGCAGGTTTGAACGCATAACCAGTGCCTTAGCTATCATCTGTAACCTTTTGATGTTTGCTTCTGCGAGACCAATTCGAGAGTGTATATGGGGTACATAAAGCTCTATGTCAATTCCTTTAGACATACAAAAAATCATCAATTCCTTTAGATGTAGATTCTCCAGCATTATCAAGTCCAATAAACTTGATTATATGATCAGGGTGGTGAGCCCTTAGACATATCACTTGTGCTGGGAGCTTTGCAAAAGCAGCATTTATTGTGGACAACAATGCAAGTGTGACCAACGGGTCGAAGCATCATCCAGAACCATAAAATACTTGTATGGTCCGCATTCTGGATGTAAAAGTCCACAAATATCACCTTGTATCCTTCGTGAAAATGGAATTTTTCTTTGGTATCTTTAGCATAGGATGGCCTCGATCTTATCTTTGCTAAAGAGCAAGCTTTGCATTATGAGTGATGTGCCTTCGATAAGGCCAACGAAGAAAATGGGATAAATGTTATTCTTTAGTTACTTTAAAAGGTGAAGATTGCACTTCACTTACTTTAGAAGACAATAACCGCGCTTCAATTCCTTTAGATGCAAATTTTGTGTTTCAGTTACTTTATGAAGCACACTGTTACTCTTCGTCGCAACAATATTTTGTCCCATTTATTTCTCACTCGAAAGAATGATGTCGGTGTGAGTTCTTTAAAACACAGATCATCAAATGTCGACCTGGACACCCTAGTCGGTAGTGCCAAAGCTTGTATAAGTCATTTGCCAACAGTTCGTCATTAGAAATAATATAAGATTCAATAATCCTAATAGTGGTGATGTACAATCCACTAGAATGACTCAATAGTTTCTCTAAGATGCGCTTCCTTCCGCATTCACTAGGAGTAACGTGAAATTCCATTTTCACAGCGAATTTCCAAATGATAGCCATTTGAATTGATATCCTTAAAACTCACAAGGTGTGGTTAGCTCTAAGTGCTTATAGAGCTTCTTTGACTTTAAACCTTGTGCCGCTGGCGACAAGATTTGAGCAGTACTTCGCCCGATTATTACTTTCGATGATCCAATCATCATAGTCACAAAAGAAGTAAAGTCTAACAAAGAATTTTCCATTTCTTAGGATAGTGCGGGTGGTTCCACTATCGAATAGACATGCGATTTCTCTTAGAGACATTCTTTTAAGTACATCACGCAGGAATGTCATACAAATGATCAATATATCTCATGTACTTTTGAGAATTTTTGTTTTATTAGAATGACGTCCTTTACATTCTAATACAGGTGCTAAACAACAGATTATCGTAAACAAAATAAATTCTATGAATACGTACAAATGATCCATGATTCTAACTTCAAGAAGGTAAGAACATGTTTAGTTAAACAAGAAAATAGTAGACCAAGAAGACTTATAACGTTCTTTAAAGCATCTAACAAAACCATTTACAATGAGGTCTAATAAGCCGTAAAACAAAAACTAAATATTTAGGCACAAGCAAATTCGGGTGTATTCATGATGTGGCAACATCCTTTATGCCATGAAAGCATGAAATTGTGAGGTTGATGTCAAGAGTAAGATCATTTTCTACAACATAGTGAGATTCTTGTTTGAGAGTTTCCCGGTACATTTTGTAGCTCACAACTAATTTGGTACTAGCCTTTCATTGCTTGAACCAACGTCCGGTAAATCACCGCTAAAACAAGAGCAACTCCATCTGCATCCTTTTATTGGCGGGATTCTTAGGTGTTTTCTCGAAATTAGTGTCACTATTAGTGTGGCCAGAAGTCCCTTCTCTGCAAAAATGAATAATTTCGGTACCATTTTCCATGAGACCAAATTCCTTTATGGTCAAGATAGGCACAAAAACAAAATTTGTGTATGGTTGTATAGGTAACACGAAAAAGCCATTGTACAATTGATGATCATAAGCCTGACATCAAAGTTAATTAACCAAATTTCTTTATGGTTCCAAAAATACACCGGTCAAGTCAAACCCAACCCATAATCATGGGATAGCATTCTAAGCTCAAAGAACTAATGAGAGACCCCACGGTGTGCTAAACATTTTATTAACCCTAAAACTGAAAAGTTTCTTTATTCAACTGTTCTGATCAATAGACAATCTTATACATGTCCGATTTTGATAAAAAATTTACTGGTGATGTACAAACATGTTGTGATAAACATACCCAATTTTCATATTATTCTAACGGCTGGATTACAAGTTATATGATACGCAATAAACAGTTCTAAATCACGTTTTTGCAGACACGATTATCAAAATCCTATATGTTTAGGTACTTTCCATGGGTGGATCGTAATGAAATTTTTACAGTTGATATATAAGATCATAATCTAACTCATAACAAAATTTAAACTTAATCCAATGGTTGAAATTGTAAATATTAATTTCTCACGGCGCTGTTCAAAATTAGGGTTTTTCTAAACGAAAAATATTATCATGTATAGAGTTTTTGAAGATAGCATCATTCTCTGATTTAACTGAAATTATTGGTATGAATGATTGACATAATATAGAACAACATACTCAAATTTCGTTGAATCTAACGGTGAAATCTCTATGTTTTATAATTATTCATCCGTAGAACCCTAATATATTCATAAAAACGAAATTCTTATGTTAAAAGAAAAATACCTGGTAACGCATCCAAAAAAAAAAAATCAACCGCAGCTCTGGTCAGGGCTTCGTGCATGATAACGACTTTAGGGATAATCTTATTAGATCAGCAACTGTAATAGTATTACATAGGTTCCTTTATATACAGTTCAGGGAAAACCCTAAGTAACTATATGGACCGCACATCCATGGGCCGCAGGCCCTATAACAGAAAATTAATTTTACATTTATGATATTTTAGTAAAGAATGAGTCAATTGTGACTTGGTTTTTCTTCAAATTGATGTCACGTTGAATTTCATCTTGAACTTTTATTAGCATTAGACTTATTTTTTCTTGAAGTTGATGTCACATTGAATTTTATCTTCGTTTTTTATTTAGATTAGAAGAGTTTTTGGCGTTGTAGATTCTTGATGCAATAGAAAATATTTAAATTAATAATTATTATATTATATATTATTTAATATCGCGATAATATAATAAATTTTGCAGGTCCCGATACTATTATTTTATAGGGGTTATACTGTAGAATGGGACGAACAGCTAGTGCCTGCGCGGAGCACGGGCGCCCTGCCAGTATACATGAAGGTTAGAAAATAAGAAGTGGTAATTAAGCTTCATGACTTGCGGGGGAAAAAAAAATCTGGTACCAAAGGCAAATTTCGAATATAAAGACAAAACGTGTTGTAAAAGTGATTATTACACAAATTAGTACAATTAATCTGCTAAATTTTGAATAATAATCAACAAACAAAGAAAATCTGTGGTATGTATCACCTAATGCTATGTAAAGAAATCCAAAGAATACTCAGTTTAGCATGAATCTTAACTATAATGGAATACAAAAAGATATAATTACACACAATCATGCATATCAAATAATAATCAAGACCTCTGTAATCCATCTTGAGGTAACATATATAGTATATGAATCTTAGAGATTTTTCTCTCGACATTATTCGACCGCAGTTATTGTTTCTTCGAAGATCTTCATGGCTGAAGCAGGCAGACTTACGCACAAGTTTATGCCTTTCCTTTCTTCCCCATCAGCCAGGAAAAAGACTACATTTGTTGGCAAAGTTGGAGGGCCTGAGAAAATAGGCTCTCCCCAACCAAAATCCATAGTATGGAATCCTATCCTTGTCCAAACACTTATGAATAGGGTATGAGCTTTAGGCAACGGCCGCTCGTATTCTTCCAAGGAATCTATGGTCGATCTCATATATTCGTTTGTAACCAACCTAATCAATTGTTGAATTCTCTTTATTGTTGATGACAATGGACTATCTAGCATCTCACTCACGCTGCACTGACAGTTCTTTAACGCGATAGCATTGCCAAAGTAACCTTTTGGTAATGGCGGGTCAAATCTAGACCGAGCATCAACAGGAAAGAGTAGCCTTACTTGTTGATCAGGATGAAGTCGCAATGATTTAGTTCTCGCTCTCAACATGAAAGCAGTAAGTACTTCGAAAGTGGTACACTTTTCCAGAACCCCATCTTCCATGGCTTTTTTCCTTAGTTTTTCTAGCTTGTCGGGGTGAAAAATAAAGGATTTGTTAAGGAGTTTTTCTTCCTCCCAAAGGGCTTCGGTGTTTGATATATCTACGATTTCCTCGAGTAAATGGGTGAACTGCGTCTTAAGTGGGGTTCGTGCTTTGAGCAAGGTTCGATCTAGGAACGGTGGTTTCGTTAATGGCAATCCTTTTGTAACTTCACCCCATGAATTCTCGAACTCCATTGCACCAATTCCATCAAATACTGTGTGATTCTGGCTAAGTCCGAGAACGAATCCTCCACACCTGAATTTTGTCACCTTGATACAAAAAACAGTAGGAAAGTAAGATATCAACAAATACTCTGGATATTTCGTAACAAGATGAGTAGAAGAATTTCGTGTAACCATGAGTATTACCAACCTGAGCTACGAGTAGAGGAGGATTTTCATGTATGTTTACCGGACCAGGATTGCCATAAACAAGTTTCTTAAAAGTAGCAGGATTAGGTTGCGTCAAGTCACCGATTTCTTCCAACGTGCAGTTAGCCTCAGCCTCAATGAAAAGAGCACCTTCGCCTGTGCAATTGATTGCGAACTTGTTTTTCTCATTCAACGTGAGACGTCCGGCAATAGGGTAGTAGTAAATAAGAACTTCCGCTAGGCCTTCTTTCAAGGCTTGAGCTGGACCCGAAATCTTTCTATCAAATGTTTTGCTAAAACAATGAATTGTTTGAATCATGTCAGCTCCCCTGTCGATGTTGGCCAAGAAATACATACCCTTTGGTGTCTCCTCTGCTGGAGAAACCAAACTTGGTTCTCCGATAATCTTGACATCAAGATTCACAACATGTTCATCGTCAAAAGTTTCCACATAAATTTTGGGGCAGTTAGAGTCGAAATACTCCCCCATTAGAAACAAAAACGATAGATGTTGATATTTGGAAAAAAAATTCACCAAATGAAAGCTTATAGTTTAAGTGATGAATGAAACCTTAATGCATAATTAGCTAGAATTTATAACCAAAAAGCCAAATGAACTTAATTAAGAATCAGTGCAAACAACTTTTAGAGAAAGAAAATGATTATTGACTTGTTATA